>JAECXC010001053.1:0-57732 GCA_018152125.1 Drosophila dunni | reverse complement strand
TTTCACAGAAGAAATCAAGATTAATGCTCTAAATGTGGTGATTCAAAATAAGGTCGAAAATCGTCTAGGACGACTAGAAACGCCAAAAAATGAAAAAAAATAAAAAGTTGAAAAAAATTATAAATTGTTGAAATCATATTATTTTGAAGTAGAGTCAATATAAATTGTAATTTCAATTAAAAATCAGTTGAGTTTTCACAGAGAAAATCAAGATTAATGCTCTAAATGTGGTGATTCCAAATAAGGTCAAAATCATCTAGGACGACTAGAAACATAAAAAATATGAAAAAATAACTTAAAAGGGTTGAAAAAAAATTTTTAAATTTGTCCGAAATCATAATTATTTTGAAGTAAGAGTCAATATAGAAATGGTATTTCAATTAAAAATCAGTTGAGTTTTCACAGAAGAAATCAAGATTAAGTACTCTTAATGTGAGTGATTTCAAAATAAGGTCGAAAATCGTCTAGGACGACTAGAAACGCCAAAAAATGAAAAAATAAAAAAGAGGTTGAAAAAAAATTTTAAATTGTCGAAATCATAATTATTTTGAAGTAGAGTCAATATAAATGGTATTTCAATTAAAAATCAGTTGAGAGTTTTCACAGAGAAAATCGAGATTAATGCTCTTAATGTGGTGATTCCAAAATAAGGTCGAAAATCGTCACAGGACGACTAGAAACGCCCTAAAAAATGAAAAAATAAAAAGGGTTGAAAAAAATTTTTAGAATTGTCGAAATCATAATTATTTTGAAGTAGAGTCAATATAAATGGTATTTCAATTAAAGAAATCGGTTGAGTTTTTTTAAAGAGAAAATCAAGATTAATGCTCTTAATGTGGTGATTCCAAAATAAAGGTCAGAAATCGTCTAAGGACGACTAAGAACATTAAAAAATGAAAAAATAAAAAAAAGTTGAAAAAAAATTTTAAATTGTCGAAATCATAATTATTTTGAAGTAGAGTCAATATAAATGGTATTTCAATTAAAAATCAGTTGAGTTTTCACAGAGAAGAAAATCAAGATTAATGCTCTTAAATGTGGTGATTCCAAAATAAGGTCCAAAATCTGCACAAATACAGGACGACTAGAAACGCCAAAAAATGAAAAAATAAAAAAGATGTTTGAAAAAAATTTATAAATTGTTGAAATCATAATTATTTTGAAGTAGAAGTCAATATAAATTGTATTTCAATTAAAAATCGGTTAGAGTTTTCACAGAGAAAATCAAGATTAATGCTCTTAATGTAGTGATTCCAAAAATAAGGTCGAAAATCGTCTAGGACGACTAGAAACGCCTAAAAATGAAAAAATAAAAGAAAAAAAAGTTGAAAAAATTTTTTAAATTGTCAAATCATAATTATTTTGAAACTAGAGGGGAGTCAATATATAAAATTGTATTTCAATTAAAAATCAGTTGCGAGTTTTCACAGAGAAAATCAAGAATAATGCTCTAAATGTGGTGATTCCAAAATATGGGTCCAAAATCGTCTAGGACGACTAGAAACGCCAAAATTTAAAAAACCAAAAGGAAGTTGAAAAAAAATTTAAATTGTCAAGAAATCATAATTATTTTGAAGTAAAGTCAATATAAATGGTATTTCAATTAAAAATCAGTTGAAGGGTTTCACAGAGAAAATCAAGATTAATGCTCTAAATGTGGTGATTCCAAAATAAGGTCAAAATTGTCCTGGACGACTTGAAACGCCAAAAAAATGAAAAAAAAAATAAAAAAAGTTGAAAAAAAATTATAAATTGTCGAAATCATAATTATTTTGAAGTAAAGTCAATATAAATTGTATTTCAATTAAAAATCGGTTGAGTTTTCACAGGAAAATCAAGATTAATGCTCTAAAATGTGGTGATTCAAAATAAGGTCCAAAATGTCTAGGACGACTAGAAACGCCAAAAAATTAAAAAATAAAAAAGAGTTTAGAAAAAAATTTAAATTGTCGAAATCATAATTATTTTGAAGTAGATCCAATATAAATGGTATTTCAATTAAAAATCGGTTGAGTTTTCACAGAGAAAATCAAGATTAATGCTCTAAATGTGGTGATTCCAAAATAAGGTCCAAAATTGTCTAGGACGACTAGAAACGCCAAAAAATGAAAAAATAAAAAAAGTTGAAAAAAAATTTATAAATTGTCGAAATCATAATTATTTTGAAGTAGAGTCAATATAAATTGTATTTCAATTAAAAATCGGTTGAGTTTTCACAGAGAAATCAAGATTAATGCTCTAAATGTGGTGATTCCAAAATAAGGTCCAAAATCTTCGTCTAGGACGACTAGAAACGCCTAAAAATGAAAAAATAAAAAGAGTTGAAAAATTTAAGAATTGTCGAAATCATAATTATTTTGAAGTAGAGTCAATATAAATTGTATTTCAATTAAAAAATCAGATGAATTTCAGAATCTGAAGATGACAACTCATGAACCAGCTGTAGATTTAGAAGCGGAGTGCAGAAGCCTGTTTGACGACTAGAGAAACGCCAAAAAATTAAAAAATAAAAAAGTTGAAGAAAATTATAAATTGTTGAAATCATAATTATTTTGAAGTAGAGTCAATATAAATGGTATTTCAATTAAAAATCGGTTGAGTTTTTCACTGAGAAAATCAAGATTAATGCTCTAAATATGGTGATTCCAAAATAAGGTCCAAAATCGTCTAGGACGACTAGAAACGCCCAAAAATGAAAAAAAATAAAAAGGTTGAAAAAAAAATTTTAAATTGTCGAAATCACTTAATTATTTTGAAGTAAAGTCAATATAAATTGTATTTCAATTAAAAATCAGTTGAGTTTTCACAGAGAAAATCAAGATTATTAATATATAATATCTGGTGATTCCAAAATAAGGTCCAAAATCGTCTAGGACGACTAGAAACGCCAAAAAATGAAAAAATAAAAAAAGTTGAAAAAAAATTTAAATTGTCAGAAATCATAATTATTTTGAAGTAGAGTCAATATAAATGGTATTTCAATTAAAAATCGGTTGAAGTTTTCACAGAGAAAATCTGGGTAAATACTCTTAATGTGGTGATTCCAAAATAAGGGTCAAAATCGTCTAGGACGACTAGAAACGCCAAAAAATGAAAAAATAAAAAAAGTTGAAAAAAAATTTATAAATTGTTGAAATCATAATTATTTTGAAGTATAGTCAATATAAATTGTATTTCAATTAAAAATCGGTTGAGTTTTCACAGAGAAAATCAAGATTAATGCTCTAAATGTGGTGATTCCAAAATAAGGTCCAAAATCGTCTAGGACGACTAGAAACGCCAAAAAATGAAAAAATTAAAAAAGTTGAAAAAAATTTAAATTGTCGAAATCATAATTATTTTGAAGTAGAGTCAATATAAATGGTATTTCAATTGAAAATCGGTTGAGTTTTCACAGAGAAAATCAAGATTAATGCTCTAGTAATGTGGTGATTCCAAAATAAGGTCCAAAATCGTCTAGGACGACTAGAAACGCCAAAAAATGAAAAAATAAAAAAGTTGAAAAAAATTTTAAATTGTCGAAATCATAATTATTTTGAAGTAGAGTCAATATAAATGGTATTTCAATTAAAAATCGGTTGAGTTTTCACAGAGAAAATCTAGATTAATGCTCTTAATGTGGTGATTCCAAAATAAGGTCCAAAATCGTCTAGGACGACTAGAAACGCCAAAAAATGAAAAAATAAAAAAAGTTGAAAAAAAATTTAAATTGTCGAAATCATAATTATTTTGAAGTATAGTCAATATAAATTGTATTTCAATTAAAAATCGGTTGAGTTTTCACAGAGAAAATCTAGATTAATGCTCTTAATGTGGTGATTCCAAAATAAGGTCCAAAATCGTCTAGGACGACTAGAAAGCCAAAAAATGAAAAAAAAAAGAAGTTGAAAAAAAAAAAATTTAAATTGTCGAAATCATAATTATTTTGAAGTAAGGAGGGTCAATATAAATTGTATTTCAATTAAAAATCAGTTGAGCTTTTTACAGAGAAAATCAAGATTAATGCTCTAAATGTGGTGATTCCAAAATAAGGTCCAAAAATCGTCTAGGACGACTAGAAACGCCAAAAAATGAAAAAAAAAAAAAAAGTTGAAAAAAATTTATAAATTGTTGAAATCATAATTATTTTGAAGTAGAGTCAATATAAATTGTATTTCAATTAAAAATCGGTTGAGTTTTCACAGAGAAAATCAAGATTAATGCTCTAAATGTGGTGATTCCAAAATAAGGTCCAAAATCGTCTAGGACGACTAGAAACGGCAAAAAATGAAAAAATAAAAAGGTTGAAAAAAAAATTTAAATTGTCGAAATCATAATTATTTTGAAGTATAGTCAATATAAATGGTATTTCAATTAAAAATCGGTTGAGTTTTCACAGAGAAAATCAAGATTAATGCTCTAAATGTGGTGATTCCAAAATAAGGTCCAAAATCGTCTAGGACGACTAGAAAACGCCAAAAAATGAAAAAAAAAAAAAAAGTTGAAAAAAAATTATAAAATTAAGTCGAAATCATAATTATTTTGAAGTAGAGTCAATATAAATGGTAATTTCAATTAAAAATCGGTTGAGTTTTCACAGAGAAAATCAAGATTAATGCTCTAAATGTGGTGATTCCAAGATTGGGTCCAAAATCGAATCTAGGACGACTAGAAACGCCAAAAGTACTGAAAAAATAAAAAAGGTTGAAAAATTTAAATTGTCGAAATCATAATTATTTTGAAGTAGGAGTCAAATATAAATGGTATTTCAATTAAAAATCGGTTGAGTTTTCACAGAGAAAATCAAGATTAATGCTCTTAATGTGGTGATTCCAAAATAAGGTCCAAAATCGTCTAGGACGACTAGTAACGCCAAAAAATGAAAAAATAAAAAAAGTTGAAAAAAAATTTAAATTGTCGAAATCATAATTATTTTGAAGTAGAGTCAATATAAATGGTATTTTAATTAAAAATCGGTTGAGTTTTCACAGAGAAAATCAAGATTAATGCTCTAAATGTGGTGATTCCAAAATAAGGTCCAAAATCGTCTAAGACGACTAGAAACGCCAAAAAATGAAAAAATAAAAAAAGTTGAAAAAAAATTTATAAATTGTTGAAATCATAATTATTTTGAAGTAGAGTCAATATAAATTGTATTTCAATTAAAAATCGGTTGAGTTTTCACAGAGAAAATCAAGATTAATGCTCTAAATGTGGTGATTCCAAAATAAGGTCCAAAATCGTCTAGGACGACTAGAAACGCCAAAAAATTAAAAAATAAAAAAAGTTGAAAAAAAATTTTAAATTGTTGAAATCATAATTATTTTGAAGTAGAGTCAATATAAATGGTATTTCAATTAAAAATCGGTTGAGTTTTCACAGAGAGAAAATCAAGATTAATGCTCTAAATGTGGTGATTCCAAAATAAGGTCCAAAATCGTCTAGGACGACTAGAAACGCCAAAAAATGAAAAAATAAAAAAAGTTGAAAAAAAAATTTAAATTGTCGAAATCATAATTATTTTGAAGTAGAGTCAATATAAATGGTATTTCAATTAAAAATCGGTTGAGTTTTCACAGAGAAAATCTAGATTAATGCTCTTAATGTGGTGATTCCAAAATAAGGTCCAAAATCGTCTAGGACGACTAGAAACGCCAAAAAATGAAAAAATAAAAAAAGTTGAAAAAAAATTTAAATTGTCGAAATCATAATTATTTTGAAGTAGAGTCAATATAAATGGTATTTCAATAAAAATCGGTTGAGTTTTCACAGAGAAAATCAAGATTAATGCTCTTAATGTGGTGATTCCAAAATAAGGTCCAAAATCGTCCAGGACGACTAGAAACGCCAAAAAATGAAAAAATAAAAAAAGTTGAAAAAAAATTTAAATTGTCGAAATCATAATTATTTTGAAGTAGAGTCAATATAAATGGTATTTCAATTAAAAATCGGTTGAGTTTTCACAGAGAAAATCAAGATTAATGCTCTTAATGTGGTGATTCCAAAATAGGGTCCAAAATCGTCACAAGGACGACCCGAAACGCCAAAAAATGAAAAAAAATAAAAAAGGTTGAAAAAAAATTTATAAATTGTCGGAAAATCATAATTATTTTGAAGTAGAGCTTCAATATAAATTGTATTTCAATTAAAAATCGGTTGAGTTTTTCAGGCAGAGAAAATCAAGATTAATGCTCTAAATGTGGTGATTCCAAAATAAGGTCCAAAATCGTCTAGGACGACTAGGAACGCCAAAAATGAAAAATAAAAAGGTTGAAAAAAAAATTTTTAAAATTGTCGAAATCATAAATTATTTTTGAAGTAGAGTCAATATAAATGGTATTTCAATTAAAAATCGGTTGAGTTTTCAACACAGAAAAATCAAGATTAATGCTCTAAATGTGGTGATTCCAAAATAAGGTCCAAAAATCGTCTAGGACGACTAGAAACGCCAAAAAATGAAAAATAAAAAGTTGAAAAATTATAAATTGTTGAAATCATGAGTATTTTGAAGTATAGTCAATATAAAATTGCATTTCAATTAAAAAATCGGTTGAGTTTTCACAGAGAAAATCAAGATTAATGCTCTAAATGTGGTGATTCCAAAATAAGGTCCAAAATCGTCTAGGACGACTAGAAACGCCAAAAAATGAAAAAAAAAAAAGAAGTTGAAAAAAAATTTTAAATTGTCGAAATCATAATTATTTTGAAGTAGAGTCAATATAAATGGTATTTCAATTGGGAAAATCGGTTGAAGTTTTCACAGAGAAAATCAGAGATTAATGCTCTAAATGTGGTGATTCCAAAAAATAAGGGTCCAAAATCGTCTAGGACGACTAGAAACGCCAAAAAATGAAAAATAAAAGTTGAAAAAGATTTTAAATTGTCGAAATCATAATTATTTTGAAGTAGAGTCCATATAAATGGTATTTCAATTAAAAATCGGTTGAGTTTCACAGAGAAAATCAAGATTAATGCTCTAAATGTGGTGATTCCAAAAATAAGGTCCAAAATCGTCTAGGACGACTGAGGAAACGTCAAAAAATTAAAAAATAAAAAAAAAGTTGAAAAAATTATAAATTGTTGAAATCATAATTATTTTGAAGTAGAGTCAATATAAATTGTATTTCTAATTAAAAAATCGATTTTTGAGGATTTTCACAGAGAAATCAAAGATTAATGCTCTTAATGTGGTGATTCCAAAATAAAGGTCCAAAATCGTCTAGGACGACTAGAAACGCCAAAAGAAAATGAAAAAAAATAAAAAGGTGAAAAATTTTAAATTGTCGAAATCATAATTGTTATTTTTAGTAGAGTCAATATAAATGGTATTTCAATTAAATATCGGTTGAGTTTTCACAGAGAAATCAAGATTATTAACTCTAAATGAAGTGATTCCAAAATAAGGTCCAAAAGCGTCTGGGACGACTAGAAACGCCTAAAAATGAAAAAAAATAAAAGAGTTGAAAAAAAATTTTAAATTGTCGAAATCATAATTATTTTGAGAAGTTGATCCAATATAAATTGTATTTCAATTACAAAATCGGTTGAGTTTTCACAGAGAAAATCAAGATTAATGCTCTAAATGTGGTGATTCCAAAATAAAGATTAAAATCGTCTAAGGACGACTAGAAACACTTAAAAAATGAAAAAATAAAAAAAATGTTGAAAAAAATTTTTAAATTGTCGAAATCTTAATTATTTTGAAGTAAGAGTCCAATATAAATGGTATTTCAATTAAAAATCGGTTGAGTTTTCACAGAGAAAATCAAGATTAATGCTCTTAATGTGGTGATTCAAAATAAGGAGTCCAAAATCGTCTAGGACGACTAGAAACGCCAAAAAATGAAAAAAATAAAAATGTTGAAAAAAAATTTATAAATTGTTGAAATCATAATTATTTTGAAGTATAAATCCAATATAAATTGTATTTCAATTAAAAATCGGTTGAGTTTTCACAGAGAAAATCAAGATTAATGCTCTAAATGTGGTGATTCCAAAATAAAGGTCGAAAATCACGTCTAGGACGACTAGAAACGCCAAAAAATGAAAAAATAAAAAAAAGTTGAAAAAAAATTTAAATTGTATCCGAAATCACTTAATTATTTTGAAGTAGAGTCAATATAAATGGTATTTCAATTAAAAATCGGTTAAATTTTCACAGAGAAAATCAAGATTAATGCTCTAAATGTGGTGATTCCAAAATAAGGTCCAAAATCATACAGGATTTGACTAAGAAACGCCAAAAAATGAAAAAAAATAAAAAAGTTGAAAAAAAATTTTTTATAAATTGTTGAAATCATATTATTTTGAAGTATAGTCAATATAAATTGTATTTCAATTAAAAATCAGATTGAGATTTTCACAGAGAAATCAAGATTAATGCTCTAAATGTGGTGATTCCAAAATAAGGTCCAAATCGTCTAAGGACGACTAGAAACGCCAAAAAATGAAAAAATAAAAAAAAAAGTTGAAAAAAAATTTAAAATTGTCGAAATCATAGTTATTTTTTAGTAAGAGTCAATATAAAATGGTATTTCAATTAAAAATCGGTTGAGTTTTCACAGAGAAAATCAAGATTAATGCTCTTAATGTGGTGATTCCAAAATAAGGTCCAAAAATCGTCTAGGACGACTAGAAACGCCAAAAAATGGCGAAAAAAATAAAAAAAGTTGAAAAAAAATTTATAAATTGTTGAAATCATAATTATTTTAGGGAAGTAAGAGTCAATATAAATGGTATTTCAATTAAAAATCAGTTGAGTTTTTCACAGAGAAATCAAGATTAATGCTCTAAATGTGGTGATTCCGAAATAAGGTCAGAAATCGTCTAGGACGACTAAGAAACGCCAAAAAATGAAAAAATAAAAAAAAAGGTGAAAAAAATTTAAATTTTCGAAATCATAATTATTTTGAGAAGTAGAGTCAATATAAATGGTATTTCAATTAAAAATCGGTTGAGTTTTCACAGAGAAATCTAGATTAATAACTCTAAATGTGGTGATTCCAAAATAAGATTCAAATCGTCTAGGACGACTAGAAACGCCCTAAAAATGAAAAAATAAAAAGGAGTTGAAAAAAAATTTTTAAATTGTCGAAATCATAATTATTTTGAAGTAGAGTCAATATAAATGGTATTTCAATTAAAAATCGGTTGAGTTTTCACAGAGAAAATCAAGATTAATGCTCTTAATGTGGTGATTCCAAAATAAGATCCAAATTCGTCTAAGGACGACTAAGAAACGCCCTAAAAATGAAAAAATAAAGGAGTTGAAAAAATTTTAAATTGTCAAAATCATAATTATTTTGAAGTAGAGTCAATATAAATGGTATTTCAATTAAAAATCAGTTGAGTTTTCACAGAGAAAATCAAGATTAATGCTCTAAATGTGGTGATTTCCAAAATAAGGTCGAAAATCGTCTAGGACGACTAGAAACGCCCTAAATGAAAAAATAAAAAGGGGTTGAAAAAAAATTTTAAATTGTCAGAAATCATAATTATTTTTGAAGTAAAGTCAATATAAATGGTAATTTCAATTAAAAATCGGTTGAGTTTTCACAGAGAAAATCAAGATTAATGCTCTTAATGTGGTGATTCCAAAATAAGGTCGAAAATCGTCTAGGACAGGCTAGAAACGCCAAAAGTGAAAAAATAAAAGGAAAGTTGAAAAAAATTTTAAATTGTCAGAAATCATAATTATTTTGAAGTAGAGTCGAAATATAAATTGTATTTCAATTAAAAATCGATTGAGTTTTCACAGAGAAAATCAAGATTAATGCTCTAAATGTGGTGATTCCAAAATAAGGTCCAAAATCGTCTAGGACGACTAGAAACGCCTAAAAATGAAAAAATAAAAAGGTTGAAAAAAATTTTTTAAATTGTCGAAATCATAATTATTTTGAATAGAGTCAATATAAAATGGTATTTCAATTAAGAATCGGTTGAGTTTTCACAGAGAAAATCAAGATTAATGCTCTTAATGTGGTGATTCCAAAATAAGGTCCAAAATCGTCTAGGACGACTAGAAACGCCAAAAAATGAAAAAATAAAAAAAGTTGAAAAAAAATTATAAATTGTTGAAATCATAATTATTTTGAAGTAGAGTCAATATAAATGGTATTTCAATTAAAAATCAGTTGAGTTTCACAGAGAGAAAATCAGGAATTTAACTCTCTAAATGTGGTGATTCCAAAATAAGGTCCCAAAATCGTCTAGGACGACTAGAAACGCCTAAAAATGAAAAAAAATAAAGGTTGAAAAAAAATTTTTAAATTGTCGAAATCATAATTATTTTGAAGTAGAGTCAATATAAATGGTACATTTCAATTAAAAATCAGTTTGAGTTTTCACAGAGAAATCAAGATTAATACTAAATGTGGTGATTCCAAAATAGGTCCAAAATCGTCTAGGACGACTAAGAAACGCCAAAAAATGAAAAAATAAAAAAAAGTTGAAGAAAAAAGGTATAAATTGTTGAAATCATAATTATTTTGAAGTATAGTCAATATAATTGTATTTCAATTAAAAATAGATTAAAGTTTTCACAGAGAAATCAAGATTAATGCTCTAAATGTGGTGATTCCAAAATAAGGTCCAAAATCGTCTAGGACGACTAGAAACGCCAAAAAATGAAAAAATAAAAAAAGTTGAAAAAAATTTATAAATTGTTGAAATCATAATTATTTTGAAGTATAGTTAATATAAATGGTATTTCAATTAAAAATCGGTTGAGTTTTCACAGAGAAAATCAAGATTAATGCTCTTAATGTGGTGATTCCAAAATAAGGTCCAAAATCGTCTAGGACGACTAGAAACGCCTAAAAATGAAAAAAATAAAAAAGTTGAAAAAAAAATTTAAATTGTCGAAATCATAATTATTTTGAAACAGAGTCAATATAAATGGTATTTCAATTAAAAATCGGTTGAGTTTTCACAGAGAAAATCAAGATTAATGCTCTTAATGTGGTGATTCCAAAATAAGGTCCAAAATCGTCTAGGACGACTAGAAACGCCAAAAAATGAAAAAAATAAAAAAAGTTGAAAAAAAAATTTTATAAATTGTTGGAAATCATAATTATTTTGAAGTATAGTCAATATAAATTGTATTTCAATTAAAAATCGGTTGATTTTCACAGAGGAAATCAAGATTAATGCTCTTAATGTGGTGATTCCAAAAATAAGGTCGAAAATCGTCTCCAGGACGACTCGAAACGCGAAAATGAAAAAATAACAAGGGTTGAAAAAAATTTTAAATTGTCGAAATCATAATTATTTTGAAGTAGAGTCAATATAAATGGTATTTCAATTAAAAATCAGTTGAGTTTTCACAGAGAAATCAAGATTAATGCTCTTAATGTGGTGATTCCAAAATAGGTCCAAAGTCGTCTAGGACGACTAGAAACGCCAAAAAATGAAAAAAATAAAAAAAGTTGAAAAAAAAAATTTAAATTGTCAAGAAATCATAATTATTTTGAAGTAGAGTCAATATAAATGGTATTTCAATTAAAAATCGGTTGAGTTTTTCACGGAGAAAATCCAAGATTAATGCTCTTAATGTGGTGATTCCAAAAAAAGGTCAAAATCGTCTAGGACGACTAGAAACGCCAAAAAATGAAAAAATAAAAAAAAGTTGAAAAAAAAAATATAAATTGTCGGGAAATCATAATTATTTTGAAGTAAAGTCAATATAAATAGTATTTCAATTAAAAATCGGTTGAGTTTTCACAGAGAAAATCAAGATTAATGCTCTCTAATGTGGTGTTGATTCCAAAATAAGGTCGAAAATCGTCTAGGACGACTAGAAACGCCAAAAAATGAAAAAAAAAAAAAAAGTTGAAAAAAAATTATAAATTGTTGAAATCATAATTATTTTGAAGTAGAATTAATATAAAATTGTATTTCAATTTAAAAATCAGGTTGAGTTTTCACAGGAAAATCTAGATTAAACAACTCTTAATGTGTTTGATTCAAAATAAGATTTAAAGGCGATACAGGACGACTAGAAACCTTAAAAAATGAAAAAAGCAAAAAAAGTTGAAAATTTATAAATGTTGAAAATCATAATTATTTTGAAGTATAGTCAATATAAATTGTATTTCAATTAAAAATCAGTTTGGGATTTTCACAGAGAAATCAAGATTAATGCTCTAAATGTGGTGATTCCAAAAATAAGGTCAGAAATCGTCTAGGACACATTGAAAACATAAAAAATGAAAAAAAATAAAAAAGTTTAGAAAAAAATTTGAAATTACATCGAAATCCTTGAATTATTTTGAAGTAGAGTCAATATAAATGGTATTTCAATTAAAAATCAGTTGAGTTTTCACAGAGAAATCAAGATTAATGCTCTAAAATGTGATGAGATTCCAAGAAGCCAAAGGTCCAAAATCACGATGCAGGACGACTACAGAAACATAAAAAATGAAAAAATAAAAAAAAGTTTCAAGAAAAAATTTTAAGTTATTTAAATCATAATTATTTTGCATTGGGAGTCAATATATCTGGTATTTCAAAGTGCAAAAATCGGTTGAGTTTTCTCTGAAAATCCCAAGAGATTAATGCCTCTAAGCTGAGCCAGTGGATTCCAAACCAGGGTCCAAAATCGTCACAGGACGACTAGAATTGCACTTTAAAAATGAAAAAATAAAAAAGGTTGAAAATTTTTTTTCAAATTTACATTAAATCATAATTATTTTTTAGTAGAGTCAATATAAATGGTATTTCAATTGCGAAATCGGTTGAGTTTTCGCAGAGAAAATCAAGGTTAATGCTCTAAATGTTTGGTGATTCCAAAATAAGGTCAAGGAAATCACGTCTGAGACTGACCTAGAAGCTTTATAAATGAAAAAATAAAAAAAAAGGTGAAAAAATTAAATTGTTTGAAATCATAATTATTTTGAAGTAAAGTCCAATATAAATTGTACATTTCAAATTAAAAATCAGTTGAGTTTTCACAGGAAAGTACTAGATTAATGCTCTTAATGTGGTGATTCCAAAATAAAGGTCCAAAATCGTCTAGGACGACTAGAAACGCCTACTTTTTTCTAAAAATGAAGAAGCCAAAAGGTTGAAAAAATTTTTAAATTGTCGAAATCATAATTATTTTGAAGTAGAGTCAATATAAATGGTATTTCAATTAAAAATCAGTTGAGTTTCTGAGAAAATCAAGATTAATGCTCTAAATGTGGTGATTCCAAAATAAGGTCCAAAATAGTCTAGGACGACTAGAAACAACCTAAAAATGAAAAAATAAAAAGAGTTGAAAAAAAATTTTAAATTGTCGAAATCATAAAAAATTATTTTTGAAGTAGAGTCAATATAAATGGTATTTCAATTAAAAATCAGTTGAGTTTTCACAGAAGAAATCAAGGAATTAATGCTCTTAATGTGGTGATTCAAAATAAAGGTCCAAAATCGTCTAGGACGACTAGAAACGCCAAAAAATGAAAAAAGATAAAAAAGTTGAAAAAAATTTATAAATTGTTGAAATCATAATTATTTTGAAGTAGAGTCAATATAAATTGTATTTCAATTAAAAATCGGTTGAGTTTTCACAGAGAAATCAAGATTAATGCTCTTAATGTGGTGATTCCAAAATAAGGTCCAAATCGTCTAGGACGACTAGAAACGGCAGAAAAATGAAAAAAAAAATAAAAAAGGTTGAAAATAAATTTTTAAAAATTGTCGAAATTATAGTTATTTTGAAGTAGAGTCAATATAAATGGTAATTTCAATTAAAAATCGGTTGAGTTTTCACAGAGAAAATCAAGATTAATGATCTTAATGTAGTGATTCCAAAATAAGGTCCAAAATCGTCTAGGACGACTAGAAACATAACAAAAAATGAAAAAAATAAAAAAAAGTTTAAGAAAAAATTTATAAGTATTTGAAATCATAATTATTTTGAAGTATAGTCAATATAAATTGTATTTCAATTAAAAATCAGTTGTGAGTTTTCACAGAGAAAATCAAGATTAATATACTCTAAATGTGGTGATTCCAAAATAAGGTCCAAAATCGTCTAGGACGACTAGAAACGCCAAAAAATGAAAAAATAAAAAAAGTTGAAAAAAAAATTTAAATTATCCGAAATCCCATAATTATTTTGAAGTAGAGTCAATATAAATGGTATTTCAATTAAAAATCGGTTGAGGAGTTTTCACAGAGAAAATCAAGATTAATGCTCTAAATGTGGTGATTCCAAAAATAAAAGGTCCAAAATCGTCTAGGACGACTAGAAACACTTAAAAATGAAAAAATAAAAAAAGTTGAAAAAATTGTTAAAAATTGTTGAAATCATAATTATTTTGAAGTAGAGTCAATATAAATGGTATTTCAATTAAAAATCAGTTGAGTTTTCACAGAGAAAATCAAAGATTAATGCTCTAAATGTGGTGATTCCAAAATAAGGTCCAAAATCGTCTAGGACGACTAGAAACGCCAAAAAATGAAAAATTTTTTTTTTTTTTTTTTTTTTTTTTTTTTTTTTATAAAAAAAGTTGAAAAAAAATTTTTAAATTGTCGAACTGAAATCCATAATTATTTTGAAGTAGGAGTCTAATATAAATGGTATTTCAATTAAAAATCGGTTGAGTTTCACAGAGAAATCCAAGATTAAATTGCTCTTAATGTGGTGATTCCAAAATTTTAAGGTCCAAAATCGTCTGGGACGACTAGGAACGCCAAAAATGAAAAAAAAAAAAAAGTTGAAAAAAAAAATTATAAATTGTCGAAATCATAATTATTTTGAAGTAGAGTCAATATAAATTGTATTTCAATTAAAAATCGGTTGAGTTTTCACAGAGAAAATCAAGATTAATGCTCTAAATGTGGTGATTCCAAAATAAGGTCCAAAATCGTGTAGGACGACTAGAAACGCCAAAAAATGAAAAAATAAAAAAAGTTGAAAAAAAATTTTAAATTGTCGAAATCATAATTATTTTGAAGTAGAGTCAATATAAATGGTATTTCAATTAAAAATCAGTTGAGTTTTCACAGTGAAAATCAAGATTAATGCTCTAAATGTGGTGATTCCAAAATAAAGGGTCCAAAATCGTCACAGGACGACCAGAAACGCCAAAAAAATGAAAAAAAAAAAAAAAGTTGAAAAAAAATTTTAAATTGTCGAAATCATAATTATTTTGAAGTAGAGTCAATATAAATGGTATTTCAATTAAAAATCAGTTGAGTTTTCACAGAGAAAATCAAGATTAATGCTCTAAATGTGGTGATTCCAAAATAAGGTCCAAAATCGTCTAGGACGACTAGAAACGCCAAAAAATGAAAAAAAAAGAGTTGAAAAAAATTTTAAAATTGTCGAAATCATAATTATTTTGAAGTAGAGTCAATATAAATGGTATTTCAATTAAAAATCAGTTGAGGATTTACACAGAGAAAAGCAAGAGTTAATGCTCTAAATGTGGTGAGGTTTCCAAAATAAGGTCCAAAATCGTCTAGGAACGACTAGAAACGCCAAAAAATGGTAAAAAATAAAAAGGAGTAGAGCGAAAAAATTTATAAAGTACCGAAATCGATAATTATTATGAAGTAGAGTCAATATAAATGGTATTTCAATTAAAAATCGGTTGAGTTCTCACAGAGAAAATCAAGATAAGCTCTTAACACCTAGTTAAATGGTCCAAAAGGACACAGAAACTTACAAAAAAAAAAAAAAAGGAAAACAAATTAAATTATTAAATCATAATTATTTTTAGTTATAGTCAATATAAATAGTATTTCAATTTAAAACATCGGTTGAGTTTCTTTTCGAAAATCAAGGTTAATATACTAAGGTGTTGGTCGATTCCAAAATAAGTCCAAAACTGCTAGAACTACGACAAACACCAAAAAATGACCAAAAATATAAAAAAGTTGAAAAAAAAAATTTTCAAATTACCAATTATTTTGAAGTCAGGTAAATCAAATGGTATTTCAATTAAAAATCTGGTTTTCAGATTGAAAAAATCAAGATTAATACTTTTTAAAAAACAAAGGCAAAAAACGGACAAAAACAAAAAAACAGAAAGCCAAGGACGAAATCATAATTTTTGAAGTAGAGTCAATATAAAATGGTATTCCAACTAAAAACCGATTGATTTTCACACAGAAATCAAGATTAACGCCTAAATGTGGTGATTCCAAATAAGGTCCAAAATCGTCTAGGACGACTAGAAACGCCTAAAAATAAAAAAAAAAAAAAAGTTGAAAAAAAAAAAATTTTCATAAATTGTCGAAATCATAATTGTTTTGAAGTAGAGTCAATATAAATGGTATTTCATTTAAAAATCGGTTGAGTTTAAACAGAGAAAATCAAGATTAATGCTCTAAATGTTGTGATTCCAAAAATAAGGCCCAAAATCGTCTAGGACGCCTAGAAACGCCTAAAAATGAAAAAATAAAAAAAGTTGAAAAAAAATTTTAAATTGTCGAAATCATTATTATTTTGAAGTAGAGTCAATATAAATGGTATTTCAATTAAAAATCGGTTGAGTTTTCACAGAGAAAATCAAGGATTAATGCTCTTAATGTGGTGATTCCAAAAATAAGGTCCAAAATCGTCTAGGACGACTAGAAACGCCAAAAAATGAAAAAAGAAAAAAAATTTGAAAAAATTTTTAAATTGTCGAAATCATAATTATTTTGAAGTAGAGTCAATATAAATGGTATTTCAATTAAAAGTCGGTTGAGTTTTCACAGAGAAAATCAAGATTAATGCTCTAAATGTGGTGATTCCAAAATAAGGTCCAAAATCGTCTAGGACGACTAGAAACGCCTAAAAATGAAAAAATAAAAAAAAGTTGAAAAAATTATAAATTGTCGAAATCATAATATTTTGAAGTAGAGTCAATATAAATGGTATTTCAATTAAAAATCAGTTGAGTTTTCACAGAGAAAATCAAGATTAATGCTCTTAATGTGGTGATTCCAAAATAAGGTCCAAAATCGTCTAGGACGACTAGAAACGCCTAAAAAATGAAAAAATAAAAAAGAGTTGAAAAAAATTTTAAATTGTCGAAATCATAATTATTTTGAAGTAGAGTCAATATAAATGGTATTTCAATTAAAAATCGGTTGAGGTTTCACAGAGAAAATCAAGATTAATGCTCTTAATGTGGTGATTCCAAAATAAGGTCCAAAATCGTCTAGGACGACTAGAAACGCCAAAAAATGAAAAAATAAAAAAAGTTGAAAAAAAATTTAAATTGTCGAAATCATAATTATTTTGAAGTAGAGTCAATATAAATGGTATTTCAATTAAAAATCGGTTGAGTTTTCACAGAGAAAATCAAGATTAATGCTCTTAATGTGGTGATTCCAAAATAAGGTCCAAAATCGTCTAGGACGACTAGAAACGCCAAAAAATGAAAAAAAAAAAAAAGTTGAAAAAATTTTAAATTGTCGAAATCATAATTATTTTGAAGTAGAGTCAATATAAATGGTATTTCAATTAAAAATCGGTTGAGTTTTCACAGAGAAAATCAAGATTAATGCTCTTAATGTGGTGATTCCAAAATAAGGTCCAAAATCGTCTAGGACGACTAGAAACGCCAAAAAATGAAAAAATAAAAAAGTTGAAAAAAAATTTTAAATTGTCGAAATCATAATTATTTTGAAGTAGAGTCAATATAAATGGTATTTCAATTAAAAATCGGTTGAGTTTTCACAGAGAAAATCAAGATTAATGCTCTAAATGTGGTGATTCCAAAATAAGGTCCAAAATCGTCTAGGACGACTAGAAACGCCAAAAATGAAAAAATAAAAAAAGTTGAAAAAAAATTTAAATTGTCGAAATCATAATTATTTTGAAGTAGAGTCAATATAAATGGTATTCCAATTAAAAATCGGTTGAGTTTTCACAGAGAAAAATCAAGATTAATGCTCTTAAATGTGGTGATTCCAAAATAAGGTCCAAAATCGTCTAGGACGACTAGAAACGCCAAAAAATGAAAAATAAAAAAAAGTTGAAAAAATTTTAAATTGTCGAAATCATAATTATTTTGAAGTAGAGTCAATATAAATGGTATTTCAATTAAAAATCGGTTGAGTTTTCACAGAGAAAATCAAGATTAATGCTCTAAATGTGGTGATTCCAAAATAAGGTCCAAAATCGTCTAGGACGACTAGAAACGCCAAAAAATGAAAAAATAAAAAAAGTTGAAAAAAATTTTAAATTGTCGAAATCATAATTATTTTGAAGTAGAGTCAATATAAATGGTATTTCAATTAAAAATCGGTTGAGTTTTCACAGAGAAAATCAAGATTAATGCTCTTAATGTGGTGATTCAAAATAAGGTCCAAAATCGTCTAGGACGACTAGAAACGCCAAAAAATGAAAAAATAAAAAAAGTTGAAAAAAAATTTAAATTGTCGAAATCATAATTATTTTGAAGTAGAGTCAATATAAATTGTATTTCAATTAAAAATCGGTTGAGTTTTCACAGAGAAAATCAAGATTAATGCTCTAAATGTGGTGATTCCAAAATAAGGTCCAAAATCGTCTAGGACGACTAGAAACGCCTAAAAATGAAAAAAAAATAAAAAAGTTGAAAAAAAATTTTTAAATTGTCGAAATCATAATTATTTTGAAGTAGAGTCAATATAAATGGTATTTCAATTAAAAATCGGTTGAGTTTTCACAGAGAAAATCAAGATTAATGCTCTAAAATGTGGTGATTCCAAAATAAGGTCCAAAATCGTCTAGGACGACTAGGGAAACGCCAAAAAATGAAAAAAAAAAAAAAGTTGAAAAAATTTTAAATTGTCGAAATCATAATTATTTTGAAGTAGAGTCAATATAAATGGTATTTCAATTAAAAATCGGTTGAGTTTTCACAGAGAAAATCAAGATTAATGCTCTAAATGTGGTGATTCCAAAATAAGGTCCAAAATCGTCTAGGACGACTAGAAACGCCAAAAAATGAAAAAAAAAAAAAAAGTTGAAAAAAAAATTTAAATTGTCGAAATCATAATTATTTTGAAGTAGAGTCAATATAAATGGTATTTCAATTAAAAATCGGTTGAGTTTTCACAGAGAAAATCAAGATTAATGCTCTAAATGTGGTGATTCCAAAATAAGGTCCAAAATCGTCTAGGACGACTAGAAACGCCAAAAAATGAAAAAATAAAAAAAAGTTGAAAAAAAATTTTAAATTGTCGAAATCATAATTATTTTGAAGTAGAGTCAATATAAATGGTATTTCAATTAAAAATCGGTTGAGTTTTCACAGAAAAATCAAGATTAATGCTCTTAATGTGGTGATTCCAAAATAAGGTCCAAAATCGTCTAGGACGACTAGAAACGCCAAAAAATGAAAAAATAAAAAAAGTTGAAAAAATTTTTAAATTGTCGAAATCATAATTATTTTGAAGTAGAGTCAATATAAATGGTATTTCAATTAAAAATCGGTTGAGTTTTCACAGAGAAAATCAAGATTAATGCTCTAAATGTGGTGATTCCAAAATAAGGTCCAAAATCGTCTAGGACGACTAGAAACGCCAAAAAATGAAAAAAATAAAAAAGTTGAAAAAAAATTTTAAATTGTCGAAATCATAATTATTTTGAAGTAGAGTCAATATAAATGGTATTTCAATTAAAAATCGGTTGAGTTTTCAACAGAGAAAATCAAGATTAATGCTCTAAATGTGGTGATTCCAAAATAAGGTCCAAAATCGTCTAGGACGACTAGAAACGCCTAAAAATGAAAAAATAAAAAAAAAGTTGAAAAAAATATTTTAAATTGTCGAAATCATAATTATTTTGAAGTAGAGTCAATATAAATGGTATTTCAATTAAAAATCGGTTGAGTTTTCACAGAGAAAATCAAGATTAATGCTCTTAATGTGGTGATTCCAAAATAAGGTCCAAAATCGTCTAGGACGACTAGAAACGCCAAAAATGAAAAAATAAAAAAGTTGAAAAAAAATTTATAAATTGTCGAAATCATAATTATTTTGAAGTAGAGTCAATATAAATGGTATTTCAATTAAAAATCGGTTGAGTTTTCACAGAGAAAATCAAGATTAATGCTCTTAAATGTGGTGATTCCAAAATAAGGTCCAAAAATCGTCTAGGACGACTAGAAACGCCAAAAAATGAAAAAATAAAAAAGTTGAAAAAAATTTTAAATTGTCGAAATCATAATTATTTTGAAGTAGAGTCAATATAAATGGTATTTCAATTAAAAATCGGTTGAGTTTTCACAGAGAAAATCAAGATTAATGCTCTAAATGTGGTGATTCCAAAATAAGGTCCAAAATCGTCTAGGACGACTAGAAACGCCTAAAAATGAAAAAATAAAAAAGTTGAAAAAAAATTTAAATTGTCGAAATCATAATTATTTTGAAGTAGAGTCAATATAAATGGTATTTCAATTAAAAATCGGTTGAGTTTTCACAGAGAAAATCAAGATTAATGCTCTTAATGTGGTGATTCCAAAATAAGGTCCAAAATCGTCTAGGACGACTAGAAACGCCTAAAAATGAAAAAATAAAAAAGTTGAAAAAAAATTTAAATTGTCGAAATCATAATTATTTTGAAGTAGAGTCAATATAAATGGTATTTCAATTAAAAATCGGTTGAGTTTTCACAGAGAAAATCAAGATTAATGCTCTTAAATGTGGTGATTCCAAAATAAGGTCCAAAATCGTCTAGGACGACTAGAAACGCCAAAAAATGAAAAAAAAAAAAAGTTGAAAAAAAATTTAAATTGTCGAAATCATAATTATTTTGAAGTAGAGTCAATATAAATGGTATTTCAATTAAAAATCGGTTGAGTTTTCACAGAGAAAATCAAGATTAATGCTCTAAATGTGGTGATTCCAAAATAAGGTCCAAAATCGTCTAGGACGACTAGAAACGCCAAAAAATGAAAAAATAAAAAAAGTTGAAAAAAATTTTAAATTGTCGAAATCATAATTATTTTGAAGTAGAGTCAATATAAATGGTATTTCAATTAAAAATCGGTTGAGTTTTCACAGAGAAAATCAAGATTAATGCTCTAAATGTGGTGATTCCAAAATAAGGTCCAAAATCGTCTAGGACGACTAGAAACGCCAAAAAATGAAAAATTAAAAAAGTTGAAAAAAATTTTAAATTGTCGAAATCATAATTATTTTGAAGTAGAGTCAATATAAATGGTATTTCAATTAAAAATCGGTTGAGTTTTCACAGAGAAAATCAAGATTAATGCTCTTAATGTGGTGATTCCAAAATAAGGTCCAAAATCGTCTAGGACGACTAGAAACGCCAAAAAATGAAAAAAATAAAAAAAGTTGAAAAAAAATTTTAAATTGTCGAAATCATAATTATTTTGAAGTAGAGTCAATATAAATGGTATTTCAATTAAAAATCGGTTGAGTTTTCACAGAGAAAATCAAGATTAATGCTCTTAATGTGGTGATTCCAAAATAAGGTCCAAAATCGTCTAGGACGACTAGAAACGCCAAAAAATGAAAAAAAAAAAAAAGTTGAAAAAAAATTTTAAATTGTCGAAATCATAATTATTTTGAAGTAGAGTCAATATAAATGGTATTTCAATTAAAAATCGGTTGAGTTTTCACAGAGAAAATCAAGATTAATGCTCTAAATGTGGTGATTCCAAAATAAGGTCCAAAATCGTCTAGGACGACTAGAAACGCCAAAAAATGAAAAAATAAAAAAAGTTGAAAAAAATTTTAAATTGTCGAAATCATAATTATTTTGAAGTAGAGTCAATATAAATGGTATTTCAATTAAAAATCGGTTGAGTTTTCACAGAGAAAATCAAGATTAATGCTCTAAATGTGGTGATTCCAAAATAAGGTCCAAAATCGTCTAGGACGACTAGAAACGCCTAAAAATGAAAAAATTAAAAGGGTTGAAAAAAAATTTTAAATTGTCGAAATCATAATTATTTTGAAGTAGAGTCAATATAAATGGTATTTCAATTAAAAATCGGTTGAGTTTTCACAGAGAAAATCAAGATTAATGCTCTAAATGTGGTGATTCCAAAATAAGGTCCAAAATCGTCTAGGACGACTAGAAACGCCAAAAAATGAAAAAATAAAAAAAGTTGAAAAAAAATTTTAAATTGTCGAAATCATAATTATTTTGAAGTAGAGTCAATATAAATGGTATTTCAATTAAAAATCGGTTGAGTTTTCACAGAGAAAATCTAGATTAATGCTCTTAATGTGGTGATTCCAAAATAAGGTCCAAAATCGTCTAGGACGACTAGAAACGCCAAAAAATGAAAAAAAAAAAAAAAAGTTGAAAAAAAATTTTAAATTGTCGAAATCATAATTATTTTGAAGTAGAGTCAATATAAATGGTATTTCAATTAAAAATCGGTTGAGTTTTCACAGAGAAAATCAAGATTAATGCTCTAAATGTGGTGATTCCAAAATAAGGTCCAAAATCGTCTAGGACGACTAGAAACGCCAAAAAATGAAAAAATAAAAAAAGTTGAAAAAAATTTAAATTGTCGAAATCATAATTATTTTGAAGTAGAGTCAATATAAATGGTATTTCAATTAAAAATCGGTTGAGTTTTCACAGAGAAAATCAAGATTAATGCTCTAAATGTGGTGATTCCAAAATAAGGTCCAAAATCGTCTAGGACGACTAGAAACGCCAAAAAAGAAAAAAAGTTGAAAAAAAATTTTAAATTGTCGAAATCATAATTATTTTGAAGTAGAGTCAATATAAATGGTATTTCAATTAAAAATCGGTTGAGTTTTCACAGAGAAAATCAAGATTAATGCTCTAAATGTGGTGATTCCAAAATAAGGTCCAAAATCGTCTAGGACGACTAGAAACGCCAAAAAATGAAAAAATAAAAAAAGTTGAAAAAAATTTTAAATTGTCGAAATCATAATTATTTTGAAGTAGAGTCAATATAAATGGTATTTCAATTAAAAATCGGTTGAGTTTTCACAGAGAAAATCAAGATTAATGCTCTAAATGTGGTGATTCCAAAATAAGGTCCAAAATCGTCTAGGACGACTAGAAACGCCTAAAAATGAAAAAATAAAAAAAGTTGAAAAAAATTTAAATTGTCGAAATCATAATTATTTTGAAGTAGAGTCAATATAAATGGTATTTCAATTAAAAATCGGTTGAGTTTTCACAGAGAAAATCAAGATTAATGCTCTTAATGTGGTGATTCCAAAATAAGGTCCAAAATCGTCTAGGACGACTAGAAACGCCAAAAAATGAAAAAATAAAAAAGGTTGAAAAAAAATTTAAATTGTCGAAATCATAATTATTTTGAAGTAGAGTCAATATAAATGGTATTTCAATTAAAAATCGGTTGAGTTTTCACAGAGAAAATCAAGATTAATGCTCTAAATGTGGTGATTCCAAAATAAGGTCCAAAATCGTCTAGGACGACTAGAAACGCCAAAAAATGAAAAAATAAAAAAGTTGAAAAAAAAATTATAAATTGTCGAAATCATAATTATTTTGAAGTAGAGTCAATATAAATGGTATTTCAATTAAAAATCGGTTGAGTTTTCACAGAGAAAATCAAGATTAATGCTCTTAATGTGGTGATTCCAAAATAAGGTCCAAAATCGTCTAGGACGACTAGAAACGCCAAAAAATGAAAAAATAAAAAAGTTGAAAAAAAATTTTAAATTGTCGAAATCATATAATTATTTTGAAGTAGAGTCAATATAAATGGTATTTCAATTAAAAATCGGTTGAGTTTTCACAGAGAAAATCAAGATTAATGCTCTAAATGTGGTGATTCCAAAATAAGGTCCAAAATCGTCTAGGACGACTAGAAACGCCAAAAAATGAAAAAATAAAAAAAAGTTGAAAAAAAATTTTAAATTGTCGAAATCATAATTATTTTGAAGTAGAGTCAATATAAATGGTATTTCAATTAAAAATCGGTTGAGTTTTCACAGAGAAAATCAAGATTAATGCTCTAAATGTGGTGATTCCAAAATAAGGTCCAAAATCGTCTAGGACGACTAGAAACGCCTAAAAATGAAAAAATAAAAAAGTTGAAAAAAAATTTTAAATTGTCGAAATCATAATTATTTTGAAGTAGAGTCAATATAAATGGTATTTCAATTAAAAATCGGTTGAGTTTTCACAGAGAAAATCAAGATTAATGCTCTAAATGTGGTGATTCCAAAATAAGGTCCAAAATCGTCTAGGACGACTAGAAACGCCAAAAAATGAAAAAAATAAAAAAAAAGTTGAAAAAAAATTTAAATTGTCGAAATCATAATTATTTTGAAGTAGAGTCAATATAAATGGTATTTCAATTAAAAATCGGTTGAGTTTTCACAGAGAAAATCAAGATTAATGCTCTAAATGTGGTGATTCCAAAATAAGGTCCAAAATCGTCTAGGACGACTAGAAACGCCAAAAAATGAAAAATAAAAAAAGTTGAAAAAAAATTTATAAATTGTCGAAATCATAATTATTTTGAAGTAGAGTCAATATAAATGGTATTTCAATTAAAAAATCGGTTGAGTTTTCACAGAGAAAATCAAGATTAATGCTCTTAATGTGGTGATTCCAAAATAAGGTCCAAAATCGTCTAGGACGACTAGAAACGCCAAAAAATGAAAAAATAAAAAAAGTTGAAAAAAAATTTAAATTGTCGAAATCATAATTATTTTGAAGTAGAGTCAATATAAATAATTGTATTTCAATTAAAAATCGGTTGAGTTTTCACAGAGAAAATCAAGATTAATGCTCTTAATGTGGTGATTCCAAAATAAGGTCCAAAATCGTCTAGGACGACTAGAAACGCCAAAAAATGAAAAAAATAAAAAAAGTTGAAAAAAAATTAAATTGTCGAAATCATAATTATTTTGAAGTAGAGTCAATATAAATGGTATTTCAATTAAAAATCGGTTGAGTTTTCACAGAGAAAATCAAGATTAATGCTCTTAATGTGGTGATTCCAAAATAAGGTCCAAAATCGTCTAGGACGACTAGAAACGCCAAAAAATGAAAAAAATAAAAAAAGTTGAAAAAAATTTAAATTGTCGAAATCATAATTATTTTGAAGTAGAGTCAATATAAATGGTATTTCAATTAAAAATCGGTTGAGTTTTCACAGAGAAAATCAAGATTAATGCTCTAAATGTGGTGATTCCAAAATAAGGTCCAAAATCGTCTAGGACGACTAGAAACGCCAAAAAATGAAAAAATAAAAAAGTTGAAAAAAATTTAAATTGTCGAAATCATAATTATTTTGAAGTAGAGTCAATATAAATGGTATTTCAATTAAAAATCGGTTGAGTTTTCACAGAGAAAATCAAGATTAATGCTCTAAATGTGGTGATTCCAAAATAAGGTCCAAAATCGTCTAGGACGACTAGAAACGCCAAAAAATGAAAAATTAAAAAAGTTGAAAAAATTTTAAATTGTCGAAATCATAATTATTTTGAAGTAGAGTCAATATAAATGGTATTTCAATTAAAAATCGGTTGAGTTTTCACAGAGAAAATCAAGATTAATGCTCTAAATGTGGTGATTCCAAAATAAGGTCCAAAATCGTCTAGGACGACTAGAAACGCCAAAAAATGAAAAAATAAAAAAGTTGAAAAAATTTAAATTGTCGAAATCATAATTATTTTGAAGTAGAGTCAATATAAATGGTATTTCAATTAAAAATCGGTTGAGTTTTCACAGAGAAAATCAAGATTAATGCTCTAAATGTGGTGATTCCAAAATAAGGTCCAAAATCGTCTAGGACGACTAGAAACGCCAAAAAATGAAAAAATAAAAAAAGTTGAAAAAAATTTTAAATTGTCGAAATCATAATTATTTTGAAGTAGAGTCAATATAAATGGTATTTCAATTAAAAATCGGTTGAGTTTTCACAGAGAAAATCAAGATTAATGCTCTTAATGTGGTGATTCCAAAATAAGGTCCAAAATCGTCTAGGACGACTAGAAACGCCAAAAAATGAAAAATAAAAAAAGTTGAAAAAAATTTTAAATTGTCGAAATCATAATTATTTTGAAGTAGAGTCAATATAAATGGTATTTCAATTAAAAATCGGTTGAGTTTTCACAGAGAAAATCAAGATTAATGCTCTTAATGTGGTGATTCCAAAATAAGGTCCAAAATCGTCTAGGACGACTAGAAACGCCAAAAAATGAAAAAAAAAAAAAAAAGTTGAAAAAAATTTTAAATTGTCGAAAATCATAATTATTTTGAAGTAGAGTCAATATAAATGGTATTTCAATTAAAAATCGGTTGAGTTTTCACAGAGAAAATCAAGATTAATGCTCTAAATGTGGTGATTCCAAAATAAGGTCCAAAATCGTCTAGGACGACTAGAAACGCCAAAAAATGAAAAAATAAAAAAAGTTGAAAAAAATTTTAAATTGTCGAAATCATAATTATTTTGAAGTAGAGTCAATATAAATGGTATTTCAATTAAAAAGTCGGTTGAGTTTTCACAGAAAAATCAAGATTAATGCTCTAAATGTGGTGGATTCCAAAATAAGGTCCAAAATCGTCTAGGACGACTAAACACCAAAAAATGAAAAAATAAAAAAAGTTGAAAAAAAATTTTAAATTGTCGAAATCATAATTATTTTGAAGTAGAGTCAATATAAATGGTATTTCAATTAAAAATCGGTTGAGTTTTCACAGAGAAAATCAAGATTAATGCTCTAAATGTGGTGATTCCAAAATAAGGTCCAAAATCGTCTAGGACGACTAGAAACGCCAAAAAATGAAAAAATAAAAAAAGTTGAAAAAAATTTTAAATTGTCGAAATCATAATTATTTTGAAGTAGAGTCAATATAAATGGTATTTCAATTAAAAATCGGTTGAGTTTTCACAGAGAAAATCAAGATTAATGCTCTTAATGTGGTGATTCCAAAATAAGGTCCAAAATCGTCTAGGACGACTAGAAACGCCAAAAAATGAAAAAAAAAAAAAAAGTTGAAAAAAAATTTTAAATTGTCGAAATCATAATTATTTTGAAGTAGAGTCAATATAAATGGTATTTCAATTAAAAATCGGTTGAGTTTTCACAGAGAAAATCAAGATTAATGCTCTTAATGTGGTGATTCCAAAATAAGGTCCAAAATCGTCTAGGACGACTAGAAACGCCTAAAAATGAAAAAATAAAAAAAGTTGAAAAAAAATTTTAAATTGTCGAAATCATAATTATTTTGAAGTAGAGTCAATATAAATGGTATTTCAATTAAAAATCGGTTGAGTTTTCACAGAGAAAATCAAGATTAATGCTCTAAATGTGGTGATTCCAAAATAAGGTCCAAAATCGTCTAGGACGACTAGAAACGCCAAAAAATGAAAAAAAAAAAAAAGTTGAAAAAAATTTTAAATTGTCGAAATCATAATTATTTTGAAGTAGAGTCAATATAAATGGTATTTCAATTAAAAATCGGTTGAGTTTTCACAGAGAAAATCAAGATTAATGCTCTTAATGTGGTGATTCCAAAATAAGGTCCAAAATCGTCTAGGACGACTAGAAACGCCAAAAAATGAAAAATAAAAAAAAAGTTGAAAAAAAATTTTAAATTGTCGAAATCATAATTATTTTGAAGTAGAGTCAATATAAATGGTATTTCAATTAAAAATCGGTTGAGTTTTCACAGAGAAAATCAAGATTAATGCTCTTAATGTGGTGATTCCAAAATAAGGTCCAAAATCGTCTAGGACGACTAGAAACGCCTAAAAATGAAAAAATAAAAAAGTTGAAAAAAAATTTTAAATTGTCGAAATCATAATTATTTTGAAGTAGAGTCAATATAAATGGTATTTCAATTAAAAATCGGTTGAGTTTTCACAGAGAAAATCAAGATTAATGCTCTAAATGTGGTGATTCCAAAATAAGGTCCAAAATCGTCTAGGACGACTAGAAACGCCAAAAAATGAAAAAAATAAAAAAAGTTGAAAAAAAATTTTAAATTGTCGAAATCATAATTATTTTGAAGTAGAGTCAATATAAATGGTATTTCAATTAAAAATCGGTTGAGTTTTCACAGAGAAAATCAAGATTAATGCTCTATAAGGTGTAAATAAGGTCCAAAATCGTCTAGGACGACTAGAAACGCCAAAAAAAAATGAAAAAAAAAAGATTTTTGAATTAAAGTCAAAATCATAATCATTTTGAAGTAGAGTCAATATAAATGGTATTTCAATTAAAAATCGGTTGAGTTTTCACAGAGAAAATCAAGATTAATGCTCTAAATGTGGTGATTCCAAAATAAGGTCCAAAATCGTCTAGGACGACTAGAAAC
Organism: Drosophila dunni; assembly: GCA_018152125.1. NCBI lineage: Eukaryota > Metazoa > Arthropoda > Insecta > Diptera > Drosophilidae > Drosophila > Drosophila dunni. Next base: position 29,528 of record JAECXC010001053.1, on the reverse strand, counting down.
GCCAAAAAATGAAAAAATAAAAAAAGTTGAAAAAAATTTTAAATTGTCGAAATCATAATTATTTTGAAGTAGAGTCAATATAAATGGTATTTCAATTAAAAATCGGTTGAGTTTTCACAGAGAAAATCAAGATTAATGCTCTAAATGTGGTGATTCCAAAATAAGGTCCAAAATCGTCTAGGACGACTAGAAACGCCAAAAAATGAAAAAAAAATAAAAAAAAAATTAAAATTAAATTGTCGAAATCATAATTATTTTGAAGTAGAGTCAATATAAATGGTATTTCAATTAAAAATCGGTTGAGTTTTCACAGAGAAAATCAAGATTAATGCTCTAAATGTGGTGATTCCAAAATAAGGTCCAAAATCGTCTAGGACGACTAGAAACGCCAAAAAATGAAAAAATAAAAAAAGTTGAAAAAAATTTTAAATTGTCGAAATCATAATTATTTTGAAGTAGAGTCAATATAAATGGTATTTCAATTAAAAATCGGTTGAGTTTTCACAGAAAAAATCAAGATTAATGCTCTAAATGTGGTGATTCCAAAATAAGGTCCAAAATCGTCTAGGACGACTAGAAACGCCAAAAAATGAAAAAAATAAAAAAAGTTGAAAAAAATTTTAAATTGTCGAAATCATAATTATTTTGAAGTAGAGTCAATATAAATGGTATTTCAATTAAAAATCGGTTGAGTTTTCACAGAGAAAATCAAGATTAATGCTCTTAATGTGGTGATTCCAAAATAAGGTCCAAAATCGTCTAGGACGACTAGAAACGCCAAAAAATGAAAAATTAAAAAAAGTTGAAAAAAATTTTAAATTGTCGAAATCATAATTATTTTGAAGTAGAGTCAATATAAATGGTATTTCAATTAAAAATCGGTTGAGTTTTCACAGAGAAAATCAAGATTAATGCTCTAAATGTGGTGATTCCAAAATAAGGTCCAAAATCGTCTAGGACGACTAGAAACGCCAAAAAATGAAAAAATTAAAAAAAGTTGAAAAAAAATTTAAATTGTCGAAATCATAATTATTTTGAAGTAGAGTCAATATAAATGGTATTTCAATTAAAAATCGGTTGAGTTTTCACAGAGAAAATCAAGATTAATGCTCTTAATGTGGTGATTCCAAAATAAGGTCCAAAATCGTCTAGGACGACTAGAAACGCCAAAAAATGAAAAAATAAAAAAAGTTGAAAAAAATTTTAAATTGTCGAAATCATAATTATTTTGAAGTAGAGTCAATATAAATGGTATTTCAATTAAAAATCGGTTGAGTTTTCACAGAGAAAATCAAGATTAATGCTCTAAATGTGGTGATTCCAAAATAAGGTCCAAAATCGTCTAGGACGACTAGAAACGCCAAAAAATGAAAAAATAAAAAAAGTTGAAAAAAATTTTAAATTGTCGAAATCATAATTATTTTGAAGTAGAGTCAATATAAATGGTATTTCAATTAAAAATCGGTTGAGTTTTCACAGAGAAAATCAAGATTAATGCTCTTAATGTGGTGATTCCAAAATAAGGTCCAAAATCGTCTAGGACGACTAGAAACGCCAAAAAATGAAAAAATAAAAAAAGTTGAAAAAAATTATAAATTGTCGAAATCATAATTATTTTGAAGTAGAGTCAATATAAATGGTATTTCAATTAAAAATCGGTTGAGTTTTCACAGAGAAAATCAAGATTAATGCTCTTAATGTGGTGATTCCAAAATAAGGTCCAAAATCGTCTAGGACGACTAGAAACGCCAAAAAATGAAAAAAATAAAAAAAGTTGAAAAAAATTTTAAATTGTCGAAATCATAATTATTTTGAAGTAGAGTCAATATAAATGGTATTTCAATTAAAAATCGGTTGAGTTTTCACAGAGAAAATCAAGATTAATGCTCTTAATGTGGTGATTCCAAAATAAGGTCCAAAATCGTCTAGGACGACTAGAAACGCCAAAAAATGAAAAAATAAAAAAAGTTGAAAAAAAATTTTAAATTGTCGAAATCATAATTATTTTGAAGTAGAGTCAATATAAATGGTATTTCAATTAAAAATCGGTTGAGTTTTCACAGAGAAAATCAAGATTAATGCTCTTAATGTGGTGATTCCAAAATAAGGTCCAAAATCGTCTAGGACGACTAGAAACGCCAAAAAATGAAAAAAATAAAAAAAGTTGAAAAAAATTTTAAATTGTCGAAATCATAATTATTTTGAAGTAGAGTCAATATAAATGGTATTTCAATTAAAAATCGGTTGAGTTTTCACAGAGAAAATCAAGATTAATGCTCTTAATGTGGTGATTCCAAAATAAGGTCCAAAATCGTCTAGGACGACTAGAAACGCCAAAAAATGAAAAAAATAAAAAAAGTTGAAAAAAAATTTTAAATTGTCGAAATCATAATTATTTTGAAGTAGAGTCAATATAAATGGTATTTCAATTAAAAATCGGTTGAGTTTTCACAGAGAAAATCAAGATTAATGCTCTTAATGTGGTGATTCCAAAATAAGGTCCAAAATCGTCTAGGACGACTAGAAACGCCAAAAAATGAAAAAATAAAAAAAAGTTGAAAAAAAATTTTAAATTGTCGAAATCATAATTATTTTGAAGTAGAGTCAATATAAATGGTATTTCAATTAAAAATCGGTTGAGTTTTCACAGAGAAAATCAAGATTAATGCTCTAAATGTGGTGATTCCAAAATAAGGTCCAAAATCGTCTAGGACGACTAGAAACGCCAAAAAATGAAAAAATAAAAAAAGTTGAAAAAAAATTTTAAATTGTCGAAATCATAATTATTTTGAAGTAGAGTCAATATAAATGGTATTTCAATTAAAAATCGGTTGAGTTTTCACAGAGAAAATCAAGATTAATCCAAAAAAAAAGGTGAGTTTCACAGAGAAAATCAAGATTAATGCTCTAAATGTGGTGATTCCAAAATAAGGTCCAAAATCGTCTAGGACGACTAGAAACGCCAAAAAAATGAAAAAAATAAAAAAAGGTGAAAAAAAATTTTTTAAAATTGTCGAAATCATAATTATTTTGAAGTAGAGTCAATATAAATGGTATTTCAATTAAAAATCGGTTGAGTTTTCACAGAGAAAATCAAGATTAATGCTCTAAATGTGGTGATTCCAAAATAAGGTCCAAAATCGTCTAGGACGACTAGAAACGCCAAAAAATGAAAAAAAAAAAAAAGTTGAAAAAAAATTTAAATTGTCGAAATCATAATTATTTTGAAGTAGAGTCAATATAAATGGTATTTCAATTAAAAATCGGTTGAGTTTTCACAGAGAAAATCAAGATTAATGCTCTAAATGTGGTGATTCCAAAATAAGGTCCAAAATCGTCTAGGACGACTAGAAACGCCTAAAAAATGAAAAAATAAAAAAAGTTGAAAAAAAATTTTAAATTGTCGAAATCATAATTATTTTGAAGTAGAGTCAATATAAATGGTATTTCAATTAAAAATCGGTTGAGTTTTCACAGAGAAAATCAAGATTAATGCTCTAAATGTGGTGATTCCAAAATAAGGTCCAAAATCGTCTAGGACGACTAGAAACGCCAAAAAATGAAAAAAAAAAAAAAGTTGAAAAAAAATTTTAAATTGTCGAAATCATAATTATTTTGAAGTAGAGTCAATATAAATGGTATTTCAATTAAAAATCGGTTGAGTTTTCACAGAGAAAATCAAGATTAATGCTCTAAATGTGGTGATTCCAAAATAAGGTCCAAAATCGTCTAGGACGACTAGAAACGCCAAAAAAATGAAAAAATAAAAAAAGTTGAAAAAAAAATTATAAATTGTCGAAATCATAATTATTTTGAAGTAGAGTCAATATAAATGGTATTTCAATTAAAAATCGGTTGAGTTTTCACAGAGAAAATCAAGATTAATGCTCTAAATGTGGTGATTCCAAAATAAGGTCCAAAATCGTCTAGGACGACTAGAAACGCCAAAAAATGAAAAAAATAAAAAAGTTGAAAAAAAATTTTAAATTGTCGAAATCATAATTATTTTGAAGTAGAGTCAATATAAATGGTATTTCAATTAAAAATCGGTTGAGTTTTCACAGAGAAAATCAAGATTAATGCTCTAAATGTGGTGATTCCAAAATAAGGTCCAAAATCGTCTAGGACGACTAGAAACGCCAAAAAATGAAAAAAAAAAAAAGTTGAAAAAAAATTTTAAATTGTCGAAATCATAATTATTTTGAAGTAGAGTCAATATAAATGGTATTTCAATTAAAAATCGGTTGAGTTTTCACAGAGAAAATCAAGATTAATGCTCTAAATGTGGTGATTCCAAAATAAGGTCCAAAATCGTCTAGGACGACTAGAAACGCCAAAAAATGAAAAAATAAAAAAAGTTGAAAAAAAATTTTAAATTGTCGAAATCATAATTATTTTGAAGTAGAGTCAATATAAATGGTATTTCAATTAAAAATCGGTTGAGTTTTCACAGAGAAAATCAAGATTAATGCTCTAAATGTGGTGATTCCAAAATAAGGTCCAAAATCGTCTAGGACGACTAGAAACGCCAAAAAATGAAAAAATAAAAAAAGTTGAAAAAAAATTTTAAATTGTCGAAATCATAATTATTTTGAAGTAGAGTCAATATAAATGGTATTTCAATTAAAAATCGGTTGAGTTTTCACAGAGAAAATCAAGATTAATGCTCTTAAATGTGGTGATTCCAAAATAAGGTCCAAAATCGTCTAGGACGACTAGAAACGCCAAAAAATGAAAAAATAAAAAAAGTTGAAAAAAAATTTTAAATTGTCGAAATCATAATTATTTTGAAGTAGAGTCAATATAAATGGTATTTCAATTAAAAATCGGTTGAGTTTTCACAGAGAAAATCAAGATTAATGCTCTAAATGTGGTGATTCCAAAATAAGGTCCAAAATCGTCTAGGACGACTAGAAACGCCAAAAAATGAAAAAAATAAAAAAAGTTGAAAAAAAATTTTAAATTGTCGAAATCATAATTATTTTGAAGTAGAGTCAATATAAATGGTATTTCAATTAAAAATCGGTTGAGTTTTCACAGAGAAAATCAAGATTAATGCTCTAAATGTGGTGATTCCAAAATAAGGTCCAAAATCGTCTAGGACGACTAGAAACGCCAAAAAATGAAAAAAATAAAAAAAGTTGAAAAAAAATTTTAAATTGTCGAAATCATAATTATTTTGAAGTAGAGTCAATATAAATGGTATTTCAATTAAAAATCGGTTGAGTTTTCACAGAGAAAATCAAGATTAATGCTCTAAATGTGGTGATTCCAAAATAAGGTCCAAAATCGTCTAGGACGACTAGAAACGCCAAAAAAATGAAAAATAAAAAAAAAGTTGAAAAAAAATTTTAAATTGTCGAAATCATAATTATTTTGAAGTAGAGTCAATATAAATGGTATTTCAATTAAAAATCGGTTGAGTTTTCACAGAGAAAATCAAGATTAATGCTCTTAAATGTGGTGATTCCAAAATAAGGTCCAAAATCGTCTAGGACGACTAGAAACGCCTAAAAAATGAAAAAAAAAAAAGTTGAAAAAAAATTTTAAATTGTCGAAATCATAATTATTTTGAAGTAGAGTCAATATAAATGGTATTTCAATTAAAAATCGGTTGAGTTTTCACAGAGAAAATCAAGATTAATGCTCTAAATGTGGTGATTCCAAAATAAGGTCCAAAATCGTCTAGGACGACTAGAAACGCCAAAAAATGAAAAAATAAAAAAAGTTGAAAAAAAATTATAAATTGTCGAAATCATAATTATTTTGAAGTAGAGTCAATATAAATGGTATTTCAATTAAAAATCGGTTGAGTTTTCACAGAGAAAATCAAGATTAATGCTCTAAATGTGGTGATTCCAAAATAAGGTCCAAAATCGTCTAGGACGACTAGAAACGCCAAAAAAATGAAAAAAAAAAAAGTTGAAAAAAAATTTTAAATTGTCGAAATCATAATTATTTTGAAGTAGAGTCAATATAAATGGTATTTCAATTAAAAATCGGTTGAGTTTTCACAGAGAAAATCAAGATTAATGCTCTAAATGTGGTGATTCCAAAATAAGGTCCAAAATCGTCTAGGACGACTAGAAACGCCAAAAAAATGAAAAAAATAAAAAAAGTTGAAAAAAAATTTTAAATTGTCGAAATCATAATTATTTTGAAGTAGAGTCAATATAAATGGTATTTCAATTAAAAATCGGTTGAGTTTTCACAGAGAAAATCAAGATTAATGCTCTAAATGTGGTGATTCCAAAATAAGGTCCAAAATCGTCTAGGACGACTAGAAACGCCTAAAAAATGAAAAAATAAAAAAAGTTGAAAAAAAATTTTAAATTGTCGAAATCATAATTATTTTGAAGTAGAGTCAATATAAATGGTATTTCAATTAAAAATCGGTTGAGTTTTCACAGAGAAAATCAAGATTAATGCTCTAAATGTGGTGATTCCAAAATAAGGTCCAAAATCGTCTAGGACGACTAGAAACGCCAAAAAATGAAAAAATAAAAAAGTTGAAAAAAAATTTTAAATTGTCGAAATCATAATTATTTTGAAGTAGAGTCAATATAAATGGTATTTCAATTAAAAATCGGTTGAGTTTTCACAGAGAAAATCAAGATTAATGCTCTAAATGTGGTGATTCCAAAATAAGGTCCAAAATCGTCTAGGACGACTAGAAACGCCCCAAAAAATGAAAAAATAAAAAAAGTTGAAAAAAAAATTTTAAATTGTCGAAATCATAATTATTTTGAAGTAGAGTCAATATAAATGGTATTTCAATTAAAAATCGGTTGAGTTTTCACAGAGAAAATCAAGATTAATGCTCTAAATGTGGTGATTCCAAAATAAGGTCCAAAATCGTCTAGGACGACTAGAAACGCCAAAAAATGAAAAAAAAAAAAAGTTGAAAAAAAATTTTAAATTGTCGAAATCATAATTATTTTGAAGTAGAGTCAATATAAATGGTATTTTTAATAAAAAATCGGTTGAGTTTTCACAGAGAAAATCAAGATTAATGCTCTAAATGTGGTGATTCCAAAATAAGGTCCAAAATCGTCTAGGACGACTAGAAACGCCAAAAAATGAAAAAATTAAAAAAAGGTTGAAAAAAATATAAATTGTCGAAATCATAATTATTTTGAAGAAGTAGAGTCAATATAAATGGTATTTCAATTAAAAATCGGTTGAGTTTTCACAGAGAAAATCAAGATTAATGCTCTAAATGTGGTGATTAACCAAAATAAGGTCCAAAATCGTCTAGGACGACTAGAAACGCCAAAAAATGAAAAAATAAAAAAAGTTGAAAAAAAAAATTATAAATTGTCGAAATCATAATTATTTTGAAGTAGAGTCAATATAAATGGTATTTCAATTAAAAATCGGTTGAGTTTTCACAGAGAAAATCAAGATTAATGCTCTTAATGTGGTGATTCCAAAATAAGGTCCAAAATCGTCTAGGACGACTAGAAACGCCAAAAAATGAAAAAATAAAAAGGTTGAAAAAAAATTTTAAATTGTCGAAATCATAATTATTTTGAAGTAGAGTCAATATAAATGGTATTTCAATTAAAAATCGGTTGAGTTTTCACAGAGAAAATCAAGATTAATGCTCTAAATGTGGTGATTCCAAAATAAGGTCCAAAATCGTCTAGGACGACTAGAAACGCCAAAAAATGAAAAAATAAAAAGTTTGAAAAAAAATTTTAAATTGTCGAAATCATAATTATTTTGAAGTAGAGTCAATATAAATGGTATTTCAATTAAAAATCGGTTGAGTTTTCACAGAGAAAATCAAGATTAATGCTCTAAATGTGGTGATTCCAAAATAAGGTCCAAAATCGTCTAGGACGACTAGAAACGCCAAAAAAATGAAAAAATAAAAAAAAAGTTGAAAAAAAATTTTAAATTGTCGAAATCATAATTATTTTGAAGTAGAGTCAATATAAATGGTATTTCAATTAAAAATCGGTTGAGTTTTCACAGAGAAAATCAAGATTAATGCTCTAAATGTGGTGATTCCAAAATAAGGTCCAAAATCGTCTAGGACGACTAGAAACGCCTAAAAAATGAAAAAAATAAAAAAGTTGAAAAAAAATTTTTAAATTGTCGAAATCATAATTATTTTGGAAGTAGAGTCAATATAAATGGTATTTCAATTAAAAATCGGTTGAGTTTTCACAGAGAAAATCAAGATTAATGCTCTAAATGTGGTGATTCCAAAATAAGGTCCAAAATCGTCTAGGACGACTAGAAACGCCAAAAAATGAAAAAAATAAAAAAAAAAAGTTGAAAAAAAATTATAAATTGTCGAAATCATAATTATTTTGAAGTAGAGTCAATATAAATGGTATTTCAATTAAAAATCGGTTGAGTTTTCACAGAGAAAATCAAGATTAATGCTCTAAATGTGGTGATTCCAAAATAAGGTCCAAAATCGTCTAGGACGACTAGAAACGCCTAAAAAATGAAAAAAAAAAAAAAAAGAAAAAAAATTTTAAATTGTCGAAATCATAATTATTTTGAAGTAGAGTCAATATAAATGGTATTTCAATTAAAAATCGGTTGAGTTTTCACAGAGAAAATCAAGATTAATGCTCTAAATGTGGTGATTCCAAAATAAGGTCCAAAATCGTCTAGGACGACTAGAAACGCCAAAAAATGAAAAAAAATAAAAAAGTTGAAAAAAAATTTTTAAATTGTCGAAATCATAATTATTTTGAAGTAGAGTCAATATAAATGGTATTTCAATTAAAAATCGGTTGAGTTTTCACAGAGAAAATCAAGATTAATGCTCTAAATGTGGTGATTCCAAAATAAGGTCCAAAATCGTCTAGGACGACTAGAAACGCCAAAAAATGAAAAAATAAAAAAAGTTGAAAAAAAATTTTAAATTGTCGAAATCATAATTATTTTGAAGTAGAGTCAATATAAATGGTATTTCAATTAAAAATCGGTTGAGTTTTCACAGAGAAAATCAAGATTAATGCTCTAAATGTGGTGATTCCAAAATAAGGTCCAAAATCGTCTAGGACGACTAGAAACGCCTAAAAAATGAAAAAAAAAAAAAAAGTTGAAAAAAAATTTTAAATTGTCGAAATCATAATTATTTTGAAGTAGAGTCAATATAAATGGTATTTCAATTAAAAATCGGTTGAGTTTTCACAGAGAAAATCAAGATTAATGCTCTAAATGTGGTGATTCCAAAATAAGGTCCAAAATCGTCTAGGACGACTAGAAACGCCAAAAAATGAAAAAATAAAAAAAAGGTTGAAAAAAAATTTTAAATTGTCGAAATCATAATTATTTTGAAGTAGAGTCAATATAAATGGTATTTCAATTAAAAATCGGTTGAGTTTTCACAGAGAAAAAAAAATTAATTAATGATTCAAGTGATTCCAAATTAAGGTCCAAAATCGTCTAGGACGACTAGAAACGCCAAAAAAATGAAAAAAAAATAAAAAAAGTTGAAAAAAAATTTTAAATTGTCGAAATCATAATTATTTTGAAGTAGAGTCAATATAAATGGTATTTCAATTAAAAATCGGTTGAGTTTTCACAGAGAAAATCAAGATTAATGCTCTAAATGTGGTGATTCCAAAATAAGGTCCAAAATCGTCTAGGACGACTAGAAACGCCAAAAAATGAAAAAAAATAAAAAAAGTTGAAAAAAAATTTTAAATTGTCGAAATCATAATTATTTTGAAGTAGAGTCAATATAAATGGTATTTCAATTAAAAATCGGTTGAGTTTTCACAGAGAAAATCAAGATTAATGCTCTAAATGTGGTGATTCCAAAATAAGGTCCAAAATCGTCTAGGACGACTAGAAACGCCAAAAAATGAAAAAATAAAAAAAGTTGAAAAAAAATTATAAATTGTCGAAATCATAATTATTTTGAAGTAGAGTCAATATAAATGGTATTTCAAATTAAAAATCGGTTGAGTTTTCACAGAGAAAATCAAGATTAATGCTCTAAATGTGGTGATTCCAAAATAAGGTCCAAAATCGTCTAGGACGACTAGAAACGCCAAAAAAATGAAAAAATAAAAAAAGTTGAAAAAAAATTTTAAATTGTCGAAATCATAATTATTTTGAAGTAGAGTCAATATAAATGGTATTTCAATTAAAAATCGGTTGAGTTTTCACAGAGAAAATCAAGATTAATGCTCTAAATGTGGTGATTCCAAAATAAGGTCCAAAATCGTCTAGGACGACTAGAAACGCCAAAAAATGAAAAAATAAAAAAAGTTGAAAAAAAATTTTAAATTGTCGAAATCATAATTATTTTGAAGTAGAGTCAATATAAATGGTATTTCAATTAAAAATCGGTTGAGTTTTCACAGAGAAAATCAAGATTAATGCTCTAAATGTGGTGATTCCAAAATAAGGTCCAAAATCGTCTAGGACGACTAGAAACGCCAAAAAATGAAAAAAAAAAAAAAAGTTGAAAAAAAATTTTAAATTGTCGAAATCATAATTATTTTGAAGTAGAGTCAATATAAATGGTATTTCAATTAAAAATCGGTTGAGTTTTCACAGAGAAAATCAAGATTAATGCTCTAAATGTGGTGATTCCAAAATAAGGTCCAAAATCGTCTAGGACGACTAGAAACGCCAAAAAATGAAAAAATAAAAAAAAGTTGAAAAAAAATTTTAAATTGTCGAAATCATAATTATTTTGAAGTAGAGTCAATATAAATGGTATTTCAATTAAAAATCGGTTGAGTTTTCACAGAGAAAATCAAGATTAATGCTCTAAATGTGGTGATTCCAAAATAAGGTCCAAAATCGTCTAGGACGACTAGAAACGCCTAAAAAATGAAAAAAATAAAAAAAGTTGAAAAAAAATTTTAAATTGTCGAAATCATAATTATTTTGAAGTAGAGTCAATATAAATGGTATTTCAATTAAAAATCGGTTGAGTTTTCACAGAGAAAATCAAGATTAATGCTCTAAATGTGGTGATTCCAAAATAAGGTCCAAAATCGTCTAGGACGACTAGAAACGCCAAAAAATGAAAAAAAATAAAAAAAGTTGAAAAAAAATTTTAAATTGTCGAAATCATAATTATTTTGAAGTAGAGTCAATATAAATGGTATTTCAATTAAAAATCGGTTGAGTTTTCACAGAGAAAATCAAGATTAATGCTCTTAAATGTGGTGATTCCAAAATAAGGTCCAAAATCGTCTAGGACGACTAGAAACGCCAAAAAATGAAAAAAAATAAAAAAAGTTGAAAAAAAATTTTAAATTGTCGAAATCATAATTATTTTGAAGTAGAGTCAATATAAATGGTATTTCAATTAAAAATCGGTTGAGTTTTCACAGAGAAAATCAAGATTAATGCTCTAAATGTGGTGATTCCAAAATAAGGTCCAAAATCGTCTAGGACGACTAGAAACGCCAAAAAATGAAAAAATAAAAAAAAAAAAAAAAAAATTTTTAAATTGTCGAAATCATAATTATTTTGAAGTAGAGTCAATATAAATGGTATTTCAATTAAAAATCGGTTGAGTTTTCACAGAGAAAATCAAGATTAATGCTCTAAATGTGGTGATTCCAAAATAAGGTCCAAAATCGTCTAGGACGACTAGAAACGCCAAAAAATGAAAAAATAAAAAAAGTTGAAAAAAAATTTATAAATTGTCGAAATCATAATTATTTTGAAGTAGAGTCAATATAAATGGTATTTCAATTAAAAAATTTTTTTTTTTTTTAAAAAAAAAAAAAAATTTTTTTTTTTAAATTTGGTGTTTTAAAAAAAAGGTCCAAAATCGTCTAGGACGACTAGAAACGCCAAAAATGAAAAAATAAAAAAGTTGAAAAAAAATTATAAATTGTCGAAATCATAATTATTTTGAAGTAGAGTCAATATAAATGGTATTTCAATTAAAAATCGGTTGAGTTTTCACAGAGAAAATCAAGATTAATGCTCTAAATGTGGTGATTCCAAAATAAGGTCCAAAATCGTCTAGGACGACTAGAAACGCCAAAAAATGAAAAAATAAAAAAAGTTGAAAAAAAATTTTAAATTGTCGAAATCATAATTATTTTGAAGTAGAGTCAATATAAATGGTATTTCAATTAAAAATCGGTTGAGTTTTCACAGAGAAAATCAAGATTAATGCTCTTAATGTGGTGATTCCAAAATAAGGTCCAAAATCGTCTAGGACGACTAGAAACGCCAAAAAATGAAAAAAAAAAAAAAGTTGAAAAAAAATTTTAAATTGTCGAAATCATAATTATTTTGAAGTAGAGTCAATATAAATGGTATTTCAATTAAAAATCGGTTGAGTTTTCACAGAGAAAATCAAGATTAATGCTCTAAATGTGGTGATTCCAAAATAAGGTCCAAAATCGTCTAGGACGACTAGAAACGCCAAAAAATGAAAAAAATAAAAAAAGTTGAAAAAAAATTTTAAATTGTCGAAATCATAATTATTTTGAAGTAGAGTCAATATAAATGGTATTTCAATTAAAAATCGGTTGAGTTTTCACAGAGAAAATCAAGATTAATGCTCTAAATGTGGTGATTCCAAAATAAGGTCCAAAATCGTCTAGGACGACTAGAAACGCCAAAAAATGAAAAAAATAAAAAAGGTTGAAAAAAAATTTTAAATTGTCGAAATCATAATTATTTTGAAGTAGAGTCAATATAAATGGTATTTCAATTAAAAATCGGTTGAGTTTTCACAGAGAAAATCAAGATTAATGCTCTTAATGTGGTGATTCCAAAATAAGGTCCAAAATCGTCTAGGACGACTAGAAACGCCAAAAAATGAAAAAAAAAAAAAAGTTGAAAAAAAATTTTAAATTGTCGAAATCATAATTATTTTGAAGTAGAGTCAATATAAATGGTATTTCAATTAAAAATCGGTTGAGTTTTCACAGAGAAAATCAAGATTAATGCTCTAAATGTGGTGATTCCAAAATAAGGTCCAAAATCGTCTAGGACGACTAGAAACGCCAAAAAATGAAAAAAATAAAAAAAGTTTAAAAAAATTTTTAAATTGTCGAAATCATACAATAATTTTTTTGATTTTTTTTTGGGTTTTTTTTTTTTCTTGGGTTTTTTGGACTTTTTTTTGGAATCACCACATTAAGTACAATAATCTTGATTTTCTCTGTGAAAACTCAACCGATTTTTAATTGAAATACCATTTATATTGACTCTACTTCAAAATAATTATGATTTCGACAATTTATAATTTTTTTCAACTTTTTTATTTTTTTCATTTTTTGGCGTTTCTAGTCGTCCTAGACGATTTTGGACCTTATTTTGGAATCACCACATTTAGAGCATTAATCTTGATTTTCTCTGTGAAAACTCAACCGATTTTTAATTGGAATACCATTTATATTGACTCTACTTCAAAATAATTATGATTTCGACAATTTATAATATTTTTTTCAACTTTTTTTATTTTTTCAATTTTTTGGCGTTTCTAGTCGTCCTAGACGATTTTGGACCTTATTTTGGAATCACCACATTAAGAGCATTAATCTTGATTTTCTCTGTAAAAACTCAACCGATTTTCAATTGAAATACCATTTATATTGACTCTACTTCAAAATAATTATGATTTCGACAATTTAAAATTTTTTTTCAACTTTTTTTATTTTTTCATTTTTTAGGCGTTTCTAGTCGTCCTAGACGATTTTAGACCTTATTTTGGAATCACCACATTAAGTACATTAATCTTGATTTTCTCTGTGAAAACTCAACCGATTTTTAATTGAAGTACCATTTATATTGACTCTACTTCAAAATAATTAAAAATTAAAAATTTTTTTTCAACTTTTTTTTTTTTCATTTTTTTGGCGTTTCTAGTCGTCCTAGACGATTTTGGACCTTATTTTGGAATCACCACATTAAGAGCATTAATCTTGATTTTCTCTGTGAAAACTCAACCGATTTTTAATTGAAATACCATTTATATTGACTCTACTTCAAAATAATTATGATTTCGACAATTTAAAATTTTTTTTTCAACTTTTTTTATTTTTTTCATTTTTAGGCGTTTCTAGTCGTCCTAGACGATTTTGGACCTTATTTTGGAATCACCACATTTAGAGCATTAATCTTGATTTTCTCTGTGAAAACTCAACCGATTTTTAATTGAAATACCATTTATATTGACTCTACTTCAAAATAATTATGATTTCGACAATTTAAAATTTTTTTTAATAATATTTTTTTTTTTTTCATTTTTAGGCGTTTCTAGTCGTCCTAGACGATTTTGGACCTTATTTTGGAATCACCACATTTAGAGCATTAATCTTGATTTTCTCTGTGAAAACTCAACCGATTTTTAATTGAAATACCATTTATATTGACTCTACTTCAAAATAATTATGATTTCGACAATTTAAAATTTTTTTCAACTTTTTTTTATTTTTTTTTATTTTTAGGCGTTTCTAGTCGTCCTAGACGATTTTGGACCTTATTTTTGGAATCACCACATTTAGAGCATTAATCTTGATTTTCTCTGTGAAACCACAGAATTTTTTTTTTTAAATACAATTTTATTTATTGACTCTACTTCAAAATAATTATGATTTCGACAATTTAAAATTTTTTTTCAACTTTTTTTATTTTTTCATTTTTATGGCGTTTCTAGTCGTCCTAGACGATTTTGGACCTTATTTTGGAATCACCACATTTAGAGCATTAATCTTTATTTTCTCTGTGAAAACTCAACCGATTTTTAATTGAAATACCATTTATATTGACTCTACTTCAAAATAATTATGATTTCGACAATTTAAATTTTTTTTTCAACCTTTTTATTTTTTCATTTTTAGGCGTTTCTAGTCGTCCTAGACGATTTTGGACCTTATTTTGGAATCACCACATTTAGAGCATTAATCTTGATTTTCTCTGTGAAAACTCAACCGATTTTTAATTGAAATACCATTTATATTGACTCTACTTCAAAATAATTATGATTTCGACAATTTAAAATTTTTTTTCAACTTTTTTTATTTTTTTCATTTTTTGGCGTTTCTAGTCGTCCTAGACGATTTTGGACCTTATTTTGGAATCACCACATTTAGAGCATTAATTTTTTCATTATTAAATAACAATAATCTTGATTTTTTATTGAAATACCATTTATATTGACTCTACTTAAAATAATTATGATTTCGACAATTTAAAAATTTTTTTCAACTTTTTTATTTTTTCATTTTTTAGGGCGTTTCTAGTCGTCCTAGACGATTTTGGACCTTATTTTGGAATCACCACATTTAGAGCATTAATCTTGATTTTCTCTGTGAAAACTCAACCGATTTTTAATTGGAAAAATACATTATATATTGACTCTGACTTCAAAATAATTATGATTTCGACAATTTAAAATTTTTTTTCAACTTTTTTTATTTTTTCATTTTTTAGGCGTTTCTAGTCGTCCTAGACGATTTTGGACCTTATTTTGGAATCACCACATTTAAGAGCATTAATCTTGATTTTCTCTGTGAAAACTCAACCGATTTTTAATTGAAATACCATTTATATTGACTCTACTTCAAAATAATTATGATTTCGACAATTTAAAATTTTTTTCTAACTTTTTTTATTTTTTTTCATTTTTAGGGCGTTTCTAGTCGTCCTAGACGATTTTGGACCTACCTTATTGGAATTGGAATCACCACATTTAGAGCATTAATCTTGATTTTCTCTGTGAAAACTCAACCGATTTTTAATTGAAATACCATTTATATTGACTCTACTTCAAAATAATTATGATTTCGACAATTTAAAATTTTTTTTCAACTTTTTTTTTTCTTTTTTCATTTTTTGGCGTTTCTAGTCGTCCTAGACGATTTTGGACCTTATTTTGGAATCACCACATTTAGAGCTTAATCTTGATTTTCTTTGTGAAAACTCAACCGATTTTTAATTGAAATACCATTTATATTGACTCTACTTCAAAATAATTATGATTTCGACAATTTAATTCAATAATTTATTTCAACTTTTTTTATTTTTTTCATTTTTTATGCGTTCTAGTCGTCCTAGACGATTTTGGACCTTATTTTGGAATCACCACATTTAGAGCATTAATCTTGATTTTCTCGTGAAAACCTCAACCGATTTTTAATTGAAATACCATTTATATTGACTCTACTTCAAAAATAATTATGATTTCGACAATTTAAAATTTTTTTTTCAACTTTTTTTATTTTTTCATTTTTTGGCGTTTCTAGTCGTCCTAGACGATTTTGGACCTTATTTTGGAATCACCACATTTAGAGCATTAATCTTGATTTTCTTGAAAACTCAACCATTTTTAATTGAAATACATATATTACTTCAAAATAATTTTATTTTTAATTTTTTCAAATTTTATTTAATTTCTAATTTGATTTTCTATCGTGAACTAACGATTTTTAACCTTAAATAATTTTATTGGAATCTACTCAAAATAATTAAGAGATTTTCAATTTAAATTTTTTAAATCTTTTATTTTTCATTTGTGTAAACTCCCAAACTTGACTTTTAATTGGAATACCATTTATATTGAAAACTCAACTATTTTTAATAAATACATTATGATTTCGACAATATTATAATATTTTTTTCAAATTTTTTTTAACTTTTTTTTTTTTTTCATTTTTTTGGGCGTTTCTAGTCGTCCTAGACGATTTTGGACCTTATTTTGGAATCACCACATTACATTTAGAGCATTAATCTTGATTTTCTCTGTGAAAACTCAACCCAACCGATTTTTAATTGAAATACCATTTATATTGACTCTACTTCAAAATAATTATGATTTCGACAATTTATAATTTTTTTTTTCAACTTTTTTTTATTTTTTCATTTTTTGGGGTTTCTAGTCGTCCTAGACGATTTTGGACCTTATTTTGGAATCACCACATTTAGAGCATTAATCTTGATTTTCTCGTGAAAAACTCAACCGATTTTTAATTGAAATACCATTTATATTGACTCTACTTCAAAATAATTATGATTTCGACAATTTAAATTTTTTTTCAACTTTTTTTTTTTTTTCTTTTTTTAGGGTTTCTAGTCGTCCTAGACGATTTTGGACCTTATTTTGGAATCACCACATTTAAGAGCATTAATCTTGATTTTCTTGTAAAAACCTTAAAACAATTTTTTAATTGAAATACCATTTATATTGACTCTACTTCAAAATAATTATGATTTCGACAATTTTTTTTTTTTTTCAACTTTTTTTTTTTTTTCATTTTTAGGCGTTTCTAGTCGTCCTAGACGATTTTGGACCTTATTTTGGAATCACCACATTTAGAGCATTAATCTTGATTTTCTCTGTGAAAACTCAACCTGATTTTTAATTGAAATACCATTTATATTGACTCTACTTCAAAAATAATTATGATTTCGACAATTTAAAATTTTTTTTCAACTTTTTTTTTTTTTTTCATTTTTTGGGCAGTCGTCCTAGACGATTTTGGACCTTATTTTTGAATCCCACATACATTAAAGCATTAATCTTGATTTTTTCTGTGAAAACTCAACCGATTTTTAAATTGAAATACCATTTATATTGACTCTACTTCAAAATAATTATGATTTCGACAATTTAAAATTTTTTTTTCATTTTATTTTTTTCATTTTTTAGGGTTTCTAGTCGTCCTAGACGATTTTGGACCTTATTTTGGAATCACCACATTTAGAGCATTAATCTTGATTTTCTCGTGAAAAACTCAACCGGATTTTTAATTGAAATACCATTTATATTGACTTTTACTTCAAAATAATTATGATTTCGACAATTTATAAATTTTTTTTTTTTCAACTTTTTTTTATTTTTTTCATTTTTAGGGGTTTCTAGTCGTCCTAGACGATTTTGGACCTTATTTTGGAATCACCACATTTAGAGCATTAATCTTGATTTTCTCTGTGAAAACTCAACCGATTTTTAATTGAAATACCATTTATATTGACTCTACTTCAAAATAATTATGATTTCGACAATTTAAATTTTTTTCAACTTTTTTTTTGACTTATTTTTGGAATCACCACATTTAGAGCTTATTGTGAAAACTCAACCGATTTTTAATTTATATTACTCTACTTAAAATAATTATGATTTCGACAATTTAAATTTTTTTTTCAACTTTTTTTTTTTTATTTCATTTTTAGGCGTTTCTAGTCGTCCTAGACGATTTTGGACCTTATTTTGGAATCACCACATTTAGAGCATTAATCTTGATTTTCTCTGTGAAAACTCTAAACCGATTTTTAATTGGAAATACCATTTATATTGACTCTACTTCAAAATAATTATGATTTTGAATTTAATTTTTCAACTTTTTTATTTTTCATTTTTGGCTAGGTCCTAGACATTTATTATTTTTGAAACCATTTATATTGACTCTTGAATATCTAAATTTTTCAACTTTTTTTATTTTTCATTTTTAGGCGTTTCTAGTCGTCCTAGACGATTTTGGACCTTATTTTGGAATCACCACATTAAGAGCATTAATCTTGATTTTCTCTGTGAAAACTCAACCGGTTTTTAATTGAAATACCATTTATATTGACTCTACTTCAAAATAATTATGATTTCGGGACAATTTAAAATTTTTTTTCAACTTTTTTTTTTTTTTTCATTTTTTAGGCGTTTCTAGTCGTCCTAGACGATTTTGGACCTTATTTTGGAATCACCACATTTAGAGCATTAATCTTGATTTTCTCTGTGAAAACTCAACCGGTTTTTAATTGAAATACCATTTATATTGACTCTACTTCAAAATAATTATGATTTCGACAATTTAAAATTTTTTTCAACTTTTTTTATTTTTTCATTTTTTCGTATTTGCATTTTTATGTTTTAGGCGTTATCTTGTTTCTCTAGAACGATCATACTAAAAAAAATAATATTTAATCTAATTTTTTGGACCTTTTATTTTGGAATCACCACATTTAGAGCATTATCTTGATTTTCTCTGTGAAAACTCAACCGGTTTTTAATTGGAAAAATACCATTTATATTGACTCTACTTCAAAATAATTATGATTTCGACAATTTATAATATTTTTTCAACTTTTTTTTTTTTCATTTTTTTAGGGTTTTTGGTCTAGACGATTTTGGACCTTATTTTGGAATCACCACATTTAGAGCATTAATCTTGATTTTCTCTGTGAAAACTCAACCGGTTTTTAATTGGAATACCATTTATATTGACTCTACTTCAAAATAATTATGATTTCGACAATTTAAAATTTTTTTTCAACTTTTTTTATTTTTTCATTTTTAGGCGTTTCTAGGCGTCCTAGACGATTTTGGACCTTATTTTGGAATCACCACATTTAGAGCATTAATCTTGATTTTCTCTGTGAAAACTCAACCGGTTTTTAATTGGAATACCATTTATATTGACTCTACTTCAAAATAATTATGATTTCGACAATTTAAAATTTTTTTCAACTTTTTTTATTTTTTCATTTTTAGGCGTTTCTAGTCGCCTAGACGATTTTTTATTGGAACACCACATTTATATACCTACTTCAAATTAATTATGATTTCGACAATTTATAATTTTTTCACTTTTTTTATTTTTCATTTTTTAGGCGTTTCTAGTCGTCCTAGACGATTTTGAGACCTTATTTTGGAATCACCACATTTAGAGCATTAATCTTGATTTTCTCTGTGAAAACTCAACCGGTTTTTAATTGGAATACCATTTATATTGACTCTACTTCAAAATAATTATGATTTCGACAATTTAAAATTTTTTTTCAATTTTTATTTTTTTTATTTTTATTAGCGTTTGCTAGTCGTCCTAGACGATTTTGGACCTTATTTTGGAACTCACCACATTTAGAGCATTAATCTTGATTTTCTCTGTGAAAACTCAACCGGTTTTTAATTGGAATACCATTTATATTGACTCTACTTCAAAATAATTATGATTTGGACAATTTAAAATTTTTTTTCACACTTTTTTTATTTTTTTTTTTCATTTTTTAGGCGTTTCTAGTCGTCCTAGACGATTTTAGACCTTTTTTTGGAATCACCACATTTAGAGCATTAATCTTGATTTTCTCTGTGAAAACTCAACCGGTTTTTAATTGGAATACCATTTATATTGACTCTACTTCAAAATAATTATGATTTGGACAATTTATAATTTTTTTTCAACTTTTTTTATTTTTTCATTTTTAGGCGTTTCTAGTCGTCCTAGACGATTTTGGACCTTATTTTGGAATCACCACATTTAGAGCATTAATCTTGATTTTCTCTGTGAAAACTCAACCGGTTTTTAATTGGAATACCATTTATATTGACTCTACTTCAAAATAATTATGATTTCGACAATTTATAATTTTTTTTCTTTTTTTTTTTTTTTTTCATTTTTAGGCGTTTCTAGTCGTCCTAGACGATTTTGGACCTTATTTTGGAATCACCACATTTAGAGCATTAATCTTGATTTTCTCTGTGAAAACTCAACCGGTTTTTAATTGGAATACCATTTATATTGACTCTACTTCAAAATAATTATGATTTGGACAATTTATAATTTTTTTCAACTTTTTTTTTTTTATTTTCATTTTTAGGCGTTTCTAGTCGTCAATAGACGATTTTAGACCTTATTTTGGAATCACCACATTTAGAGCATTAATCTTGATTTTCTCTGTGAAAACTCAACCGGTTTTTAATTGGAATACCATTTATATTGACTCTACTTCAAAATAATTATGATTTGGACAATTTATAATTTTTTTCAACTTTTTTTTATTTTTTCATTTTTAGGCGTTTCTAGTCGTCCTAGACGATTTTGGACCTTATTTTGGAATCACCACATTTAGAGCATTAATCTTGATTTTCTCTGTGAAAACTCAACCGGTTTTTAATTGGAATACCATTTATATTGACTCTACTTCAAAATAATTATGATTTGGACAATTTATAATTTTTTTTTTCAACTTTTTTTTCATTTTTAGGCGTTTCTAGTCGTCCTAGACGATTTTAGACCTTATTTTGGAATCACCACATTTAGAGCATTAATCTTGATTTTCTCTGTGAAAACTCAACCGGTTTTTAATTGGAATACCATTTATATTGACTCTACTTCAAAATAATTATGATTTGGACAATTTATAATTTTTTTTCAACTTTTTTTATTTTTTCATTTTTAGGCGTTTCTAGTCGTCCTAGACGATTTTGAGACCTTATTTTGGAATCACCACATTTAGAGCATTAATCTTGATTTTCTCTGTGAAAACTCAACCGGTTTTTAATTGGAATACCATTTATATTGACTCTACTTCAAAATAATTATGATTTCGACAATTTATAATTTTTTTTCAACTTTTTTTATTTTTTCATTTTTAGGCGTTTCTAGTCGTCCTAGACGATTTTGGACCTTATTTTGGAATCACCACATTTAGAGCATTAATCTTGATTTTCTCTGTGAAAACTCAACCGGTTTTTAATTGGAATACCATTTATATTGACTCTACTTCAAAATAATTATGATTTGGACAATTTATAATTTTTTTTCAACTTTTTTTTTTTTTTTTCATTTTTAGGCGTTTCTAGGCGTCCTAGACGATTTTGGACCTTATTTTGGAATCACCACATTTAGAGCATTAATCTTGATTTTCTCTGTGAAAACTCAACCGGTTTTTAATTGGAATACCATTTATATTGACTCTACTTCAAAATAATTATGATTTCGACAATATTAAAATTTTTTTCAACTTTTTTTATTTTTTTCATTTTTAGGCGTTTCTAGGCGTCCTAGACGATTTTGGACCTTATTTTGGAATCACCACATTTAGAGCATTAATCTTGATTTTCTCTGTGAAAACTCAACCGGTTTTTAATTGAAATACCATTTATATTGACTCTACTTCAAAATAATTATGATTTGGACAATTTAAAATTTTTTTTCAACTTTTTTTATTTTTTCATTTTTAGGCGTTTCTAGTCGTCCTAGACGATTTTAGACCTTATTTTGGAATCACCACATTTAGAGCATTAATCTTGATTTTCTCTGTGAAAACTCAACCGGTTTTTAATTGGAATACCATTTATATTGACTCTACTTCAAAATAATTATGATTTCGACAATTTTTAATTTTTTCAACTTTTTTATTTTTCATTTTTAGGTTCCTAGACGATTTTGGACCTTATTTTGGAATCACCACATTAAACATTAACTATTTTTCTGTAAAAACTCAACCGGTTTTTAATTGAAATACCATTTATATTGACTCTACTTAAAAAATAATTATGATTTGGACAATTTAAAATTTTTTTTCAACTTTTTTTATTTTTTTTGGCATTTTTAGTCGTCCTAGACGATTTTGGACCTTATTTGAATACTTTTTTAAGAGCCATTAATCTCTGATTTTCTCTGTGAAAACTCAACCGGTTTTTAATTGGAATACCATTTATATTGACTCTACTTCAAAATAATTATGATTTGGACAATTTTATAATTTTTTTCAATTTTTTTATTTTTTCATTTTTAGGCGTTTCTAGTCGTCCTAGACGATTTTGGACCTTATTTTGGAATCACCACATTTAGAGCATTAATCTTGATTTTCTCTGTGAAAACTCAACCGGTTTTTAATTGGAATACCATTTATATTGACTCTACTTCAAAATAATTATGATTTCGACAATTTATAATTTTTTTCAACTTTTTTTTTTTTTTTTCATTTTTAGGCGTTTCTAGTCGTCCTAGACGATTTTGGACCTTATTTTGGAATCACCACATTTAGAGCATTAATCTTGATTTTCTCTGTGAAAACTCAACCGGTTTTTAATTGGAATACCATTTATATTGACTCTACTTCAAAATAATTATGATTTCGACAATTTATAATTTTTTTCAACTTTTTTTTTTTATTTATTTCATTTTTAGGCGTTTCTAGTCGTCCTAGACGATTTTGGACCTTATTTTGGAATCACCACATTTAGAGCATTAATCTTGATTTTCTCTGTGAAAACTCAACCGGTTTTTAATTGGAATACCATTTATATTGACTCTACTTCAAAATAATTATGATTTCGACAATTTTTTAAATTTTTTTTCAACTTTTTTTTTTTTCATTTTTAGGCGTTTCTAGTCGTCCTAGACGATTTTGGACCTTATTTTGGAATCAC
Organism: Drosophila dunni; assembly: GCA_018152125.1. Taxonomy (NCBI): domain Eukaryota; kingdom Metazoa; phylum Arthropoda; class Insecta; order Diptera; family Drosophilidae; genus Drosophila; species Drosophila dunni. Next base: position 6,418 of record JAECXC010001053.1, on the reverse strand, counting down.
CACATTTAGAGCATTAATCTTGATTTTCTCTGTGAAAACTCAACCGGTTTTTAATTGGAATACCATTTATATTGACTCTACTTCAAAATAATTATGATTTGGACAATTTATAATTTTTTTCAACTTTTTTTTATTTTTCATTTTTAGGCGTTTCTAGTCGTCCTAGACGATTTTGGACCTTATTTTGGAATCACCACAATTAAAGGCATTAATCTTGATTTTCTCTGTGAAAACTCAACCGGTTTTTAATTGGAATACCATTTATATTGACTCTACTTCAAAATAATTATGATTTGGACAATTTATAATTTTTTTTCAACTTTTTTTATTTTTTCATTTTTAGGCGTTTCTAGTCGTCCTAGACGATTTTGGACCTTATTTTGGAATCACCACATTTAGAGCATTAATCTTGATTTTCTCTGTGAAAACTCAACCGGTTTTTAATTGGAATACCATTTATATTGACTCTACTTCAAAATAATTATGATTTCGACAATTTATAAATTTTTTTCCACTTTTTTATTTTTTTTCATTTTTAGGCGTTTCTAGTCGTCCTAGACGATTTTAGACCTTATTTTGGAATCACCACATTTAGAGCATTAATTTTGATTTTCTTTGTAAAAACTCAATTGGAATACCATTTATATTGACTCTACTTCAAATAATCATGATTTGGACAATTTATAATTTTTTTTCAACTTTTTCTATTTTTTCATTTTTAGGAGTTTCTAGTCGTCCTAGACGATTTTAGACCTTATTTTTGAATCGCCACATTTAGAGCATTAATCTTGATTTTCTCTGTGAAAACTCAACCGGTTTTTAATTGGAATACCATTTATATTGACTCTACTTCAAAATAATTATGATTTCGACAATTTATAATTTTTTTTCAACTTTTTTTATTTTTTCATTTTTATGCGTTTCTAGTCTTCCTAGACGATTTTGGACCTTATTTTGGAATCACCACATTGAGAGCATTACTCTTGATTTTCTCTGTGAAAACTCAACCGGTTTTTATTTGGAATACCATTTATATTGACTCTACTTGAAAATAATTATGATTTGGACAATTTATAATTTTTTTTCACCTATTTTTGTTTTTTCATTTTTAGGCGTTTCTAGGCGTCCTAAACGATTGTGGACCTTATTTTGGAATCACCACATTTAGAGCATTAATCTTGATTTTCTCTGTGAAAACTCAACCGGTTTTTAATTGGAATACCATTTATATTGACTCTACTTCAAAATAATTATGATTTCGACAATTTAAAATTTTTGTTCAATTTTTTTATTTTTTCATATTTAGGCGTTTCTATGCGTCCTAGACGATTTTGGACCTTATTTTGGAATCACCACATTTAGAGCATTAATCTTGATTTTCTCTGTGAAAACTCAACAGATTTTTAATTGAAATAACATTTATATTGACTCTACTTCAAAATAATTATGATTTTTACAATTTAAATTTTTTTCACCTTTTTTTGTTTTTTCATTTTTAGGCGTTTCTAGGCGTCCTAAACGATTGTGGACCTTATTTTGGAATCACCACATTTAGAGCATTAATCTTGATTTTCTCTGTGAAAACTCAACCGGTTTTTAATTGGAATACCATTTATATTGACTCTACTTCAAAATAATTATGATTTCGACAATTTATAATTTTTTTTCAACTTTTTTTATTTTTTCATTTTTAGGTTTTTTTTGGTTCTAACGATTTTAGGACCTTATTTTGGAATCACCACATTTAGAGCATTAATCTTGATTTTCTCTGTGAAAACTCAACCGGTTTTTAATTGGAATACCATTTATATTGACTCTACTTCAAAATAATTATGATTTGGACAATTTAAAATTTTTTTTTCAATTTTTTTTATTTTTTCATTTTTAGGCGTTTCTAGTCGTCCTAGACGATTTTGGACCTTATTTTGGAATCACCACATTTAGAGCATTAATCTTGATTTTCTCTGTGAAAACTCAACCGGTTTTTAATTGGAATACCATTTATATTGACTCTACTTCAAAATAATTATGATTTGGACAATTTATAATTTTTTTTCAACTTTTTTTTATTTTTTTCATTTTTAGGCGTTTCTAGTCGTCCTAGACGATTTTGGACCTTATTTTGGAATCACCACATTTAGAGCATTAATCTTGATTTTCTCTGTGAAAACTCAACCGGTTTTTAATTGGAATACCATTTATATTGACTCTACTTCAAAATAATTATGATTTGGACAATTTATAATTTTTTTTCAACTTTTTTTTATTTTTTTCATTTTTTAGGCGTTTCTAGTCGTCCTAGACGATTTTAGACCTTATTTTGGAATCACCACATTTAGAGCATTAATCTTGATTTTCTCTGTGAAAACTCAACCGGTTTTTAATTGGAATACCATTTATATTGACTCTACTTCAAAATAATTATGATTTCGACAATTTATAATTTTTTTTCAACTTTTTTTTTGTTTTTTCATTTTTAGGCGTTTCTAGTCGTCCTAGACGATTTTGGACCTTATTTTGGAATCACCACATTTAGAGCATTAATCTTGATTTTCTCTGTGAAAACTCAACCGGTTTTTAATTGGAATACCATTTATATTGACTCTACTTCAAAATAATTATGATTTGGACAATTTATAATTTTTTTTTCAACTTTTTTTTTATTTTTTTTCATTTTTAGGCGTTTCTAGTCGTCCTAGACGATTTTGGACCTTATTTTGGAATCACCACATTTAGAGCATTAATCTTGATTTTCTCTGTGAAAACTCAACCGGTTTTTAATTGAAATACCATTTATATTGACTCTACTTCAAAATAATTATGATTTGGACAATTTATAATTTTTTTTCAACTTTTTTTTATTTTTTTTCATTTTTAGGCGTTTCTAGTCGTCCTAGACGATTTTAGACCTTATTTTGGAATCACCACATTTAGAGCATTAATCTTGATTTTCTCTGTGAAAACTCAACCGGTTTTTAATTGGAATACCATTTATATTGACTCTACTTCAAAATAATTATGATTTGGACAATTTATAAATTTTTTTTCAACTTTTTTTTTTTTTTTCATTTTTAGGCGTTTCTAGTCGTCCTAGACGATTTTGGACCTTATTTTGGAATCACCACATTTAGAGCATTAATCTTGATTTTCTCTGTGAAAACTCAACCGGTTTTTAATTGGAATACCATTTATATTGACTCTACTTCAAAATAATTATGATTTGGACAATTTATAATTTTTTTTCAACTTTTTTTTTATTTTTTTCATTTTTAGGCGTTTCTAGTCGTCCTAGACGATTTTGGACCTTATTTTGGAATCACCACATTTAGAGCATTAATCTTGATTTTCTCTGTGAAAACTCAACCGGTTTTTTAATTGGAATACCATTTATATTGACTCTACTTCAAAATAATTATGATTTCGACAATTTATAATTTTTTTTCAACTTTTTTTTATTTTTTTCATTTTTAGGCGTTTCTAGTCGTCCTAGACGATTTTGGACCTTATTTTGGAATCACCACATTTAGAGCATTAATCTTGATTTTCTCTGTGAAAACTCAACCGGTTTTTAATTGGAATACCATTTATATTGACTCTACTTCAAAATAATTATGATTTCGACAATTTATAAATTTTTTTTCAACTTTTTTTTATTTTTTTTCATTTTTAGGCGTTTCTAGGCGTCCTAGACGATTTTGGACCTTATTTTGGAATCACCACATTTAGAGCATTAATCTTGATTTTCTCTGTGAAAACTCAACCGGTTTTTAATTGGAATACCATTTATATTGACTCTACTTCAAAATAATTATGATTTCGACAATTTATAAATTTTTTTTCAACTTTTTTTTTTTTTTTCATTTTTAGGCGTTTCTAGTCGTCCTAGACGATTTTAGACCTTATTTTGGAATCACCACATTTAAGAGCATTAATCTTGATTTTCTCTGTGAAAACTCAACCGGTTTTTAATTGGAATACCATTTATATTGACTCTACTTCAAAATAATTATGATTTCGACAATTTATAATTTTTTTTCAACTTTTTTTTATTTTTTTCATTTTTAGGCGTTTCTAGTCGTCCTAGACGATTTTGGACCTTATTTTGGAATCACCACATTTAAGAGCATTAATCTTGATTTTCTCTGTGAAAACTCAACCGGTTTTTAATTGGAATACCATTTATATTGACTCTACTTCAAAATAATTATGATTTCGACAATTTATAATTTTTTTTCAACTTTTTTTATTTTTTCATTTTTAGGCGTTTCTAGTCGTCCTAGACGATTTTAGACCTTATTTTGGAATCACCACATTTAGAGCATTAATCTTGATTTTCTCTGTGAAAACTCAACCGGTTTTTAATTGGAATACCATTTATATTGACTCTACTTCAAAATAATTATGATTTGGACAATTTATAATTTTTTTTCAACTTTTTTTTATTTTTTCATTTTTAGGCGTTTCTAGTCGTCCTAGACGATTTTAGACCTTATTTTGGAATCACCACATTTAGAGCATTAATCTTGATTTTCTCTGTGAAAACTCAACCGGTTTTTAATTGGAATACCATTTATATTGACTCTACTTCAAAATAATTATGATTTGGACAATTTATAATTTTTTTTCAACTTTTTTTTATTTTTTCATTTTTAGGCGTTTCTAGTCGTCCTAGACGATTTTAGACCTTATTTTGGAATCACCACATTTAGAGCATTAATCTTGATTTTCTCTGTGAAAACTCAACCGGTTTTTAATTGGAATACCATTTATATTGACTCTACTTCAAAATAATTATGATTTGGACAATTTATAATTTTTTTTCAACTTTTTTTATTTTTTCATTTTTAGGCGTTTCTAGTCGTCCTAGACGATTTTGAGACCTTATTTTGGAATCACCACATTTAGAGCATTAATCTTGATTTTCTCTGTGAAAACTCAACCGGTTTTTAATTGGAATACCATTTATATTGACTCTACTTCAAAATAATTATGATTTCGACAATTTATAATTTTTTTTCAACTTTTTTTTTTTTTTTCATTTTTTAGGCGTTTCTAGTCGTCCTAGACGATTTTGGACCTTATTTTGGAATCACCACATTTAGAGCATTAATCTTGATTTTCTCTGTGAAAACTCAACCGGTTTTTAATTGGAATACCATTTATATTGACTCTACTTCAAAATAATTATGATTTCGACAATTTATAATTTTTTTTCAACTTTTTTTTATTTTTTTATTTTTAGGCGTTTCTAGTCGTCCTAGACGATTTTGAGACCTTATTTTGGAATCACCACATTTAGAGCATTAATCTTGATTTTCTCTGTGAAAACTCAACCGGTTTTTAATTGGAATACCATTTATATTGACTCTACTTCAAAATAATTATGATTTCGACAATTTATAATTTTTTTTCACACTTTTTTTGTTTTTTCATTTTTAGGCGTTTCTAGTCGTCCTAGACGATTTTAGACCTTATTTTGGAATCACCACATTTAGAGCATTAATCTTGATTTTCTCTGTGAAAACTCAACCGGTTTTTAATTGGAATACCATTTATATTGACTCTACTTCAAAATAATTATGATTTCGACAATTTATAATTTTTTTTCAACTTTTTTTTATTTTTCATTTTTAGGCGTTTCTAGTCGTCCTAGACGATTTTAGACCTTATTTTGGAATCACCACATTTAGAGCATTAATCTTGATTTTCTCTGTGAAAACTCAACCGGTTTTTAATTGGAATACCATTTATATTGACTCTACTTCAAAATAATTATGATTTGGACAATTTAAAATTTTTTTTCAACTTTTTTTTTTTTCATTTTTAGGCGTTTCTAGGCGTCCTAGACGATTTTAGACCTTATTTTGGAATCACCACATTTAGAGCATTAATCTTGATTTTCTCTGTGAAAACTCAACCGGTTTTTAATTGGAATACCATTTATATTGACTCTACTTCAAAATAATTATGATTTGGACAATTTATAATTTTTTTTCAACTTTTTTTTATTTTTTCATTTTTAGGCGTTTCTAGGCGTCCTAGACGATTTTGGACCTTATTTTGGAATCACCACATTTAGAGCATTAATCTTGATTTTTATTTTTTAAATAATTATTTCTAAAATAAACCGGGTTTTTTTTTTTAAAATTTTTTATATTTTATCTCTACTTCAAAATATTTATGATTTGGACAATTTATAATTTTTTTTCACAACTTTTTTTTTTTTTTTCATTTTTAGGCGTTTCTAGTCGTCCTAGACGATTTTAGACCTTATTTTGGAATCACCACATTTAGAGCATTAATCTTGATTTTCTCTGTGAAAAACTCAACCGGTTTTTAATTGGAATACCATTTATATTGACTCTACTTCAAAATAATTATGATTTCGACAATTTAAAATTTTTTTTCAACTTTTTTA
>JAECXC010001048.1:22500-28943 GCA_018152125.1 Drosophila dunni | reverse complement strand
ATAATTGGTATTCCAATTAAAAACCGGTTGAGTTTTCACAGAGATAATCAAGATTAATGCTCTAAATGTGGTGATTCCAAAATAAGGTCTTAAATCGTCTAGGACGACTAGAAACGCCTAAAAATGAAAAAAATAAAAAAGTTGAAAAAAAATTTTAAATTGTCGAAATCATAATTATTTTGAAGTAGAGTCAATATGAATGGTATTTCAATTAAAAATGGTTGAGTTTTCACAGAGAAAATCAATATTAATGCTCTAAATGGGTGGTGATTCCAAAATAAGGTCTAAAATCGTCTAGGACGCCTAGAAACGCCTAAAAATGAAAAAAAAAAAAAAGGTGAAAAAAAATTTTTAAATTGTCGAAATCATAATTATTTTGAAGTAGAGTCAATATGAATGGTATTTCAATTAAAAATGGTTGAGTTTTCACAGAGAAAATCAATATTAATGCTCTAAATGTGGTGATTCCAAAATAAGGTCTAAAATCGTCTAGGACGACTAGAAACGCCTAAAAATGACAAAATTAAATTTTAAATTGTCGAAATCTTAATTATTTTGAAGTAAAGTCAATATATATGGTATTCCAATTAAAAACCGGTTGAGGTTTCACAGAGAAAATCAAGATTAATGCTCTAAATGTGGTGATTCCAAAATAAGGTCTAAAATCGTCTGGGACGACTAGAAACGCCTAAAAATGACAAAATAAAAAAAGTAGAAAAAAAATTTTAAATTGTCGAAATCATAATTATTTTGAAGTAAAGTCAATATAAATGGTATTCCAATTAAAAACCGGTTGAGTTTTCACAGAGATAATCAAGATTAATGCTCTTAATGTGGTGATTCCAAAATAAGGTCTTAAATCGTCTAGGACGACTAGAAACGCCTAAAAATGAAAAAAATAAAAAAAGTTGAAAAAAAATTTTAAATTGTCGAAATCATAATTATTTTGAAGTAGAGTCAATATAAATGGTATTTCAATTAAAAATCGGTTGAGTTTTCACAGAGAAAATCAAGATTAATGCTCTAAATGTGGTGATTCCAAAATAAGGTCTAAAATCGTCTAGGACGACTAGAAACGCCTAAAAATGACAAAATAAAAAAAGGAGAAAAAAATATTTAAATTGTCGAAATCAAAATTATTTTTAAGTAAAGTCAATATAAATGGTATTCCAATTAAAAACCGGTTGAGTTTTCACAGAGAAAATCAAGATTAATGCTCTAAATGTGGTGATTCCAAAATAAGGTCAAAAATCGTCTAGGACGACTAGAAACGCCTAAAAATGAAATAATAAAAAAAGTTGAAATAAAATTTTAAATTGTCGAAATCAAGATTAATGCTCTAAATGTGGTGATTCCAAAATAAGGTCTAAAATCGTCTAGGACGACTAGAAACGCCTAAAAATGAAAAAATAAAAAAAAAGTTGAAAAAAATTTTAAATTGTCGAAATCATAATTATTTTGAAGTAGAGTCAATATGAATGGTATTTCAATTAAAACTGGTTGAGTTTTCACAGAGAAAATCAAGATTAATGCTCTTAATGTGGTGATTCCAAAATAAGGTCTAAAATCGTCTAGGACGCCTAGAAACGCCTAAAAATGAAAAAATAAAAAAAAAAGGTGAAAAAAATTTTAAATTGTCGAAATCATAATTATTTTGAAGTAGAGTCAATATAAATGGTATTTCAATTAAAAACCGGTTGAATTTTCACAAAGAAAATCAAGATTAAAGCTCTAAATGTGGTGATTCCAAAATAAGGTCCAAAATTGTCTAGACGCCATGAAACGCCTAAAAATGAAAAAAAAAAAAAAAAGTTGAAAAAAAATATAAATTGTCGAAATCATAATTATTTTAAAGTAGAGTCAATATAAATGGTATTCCAATTAAAAACCGGTTGAGTTTTCACAGAGAAAATCAAGATTAAAACTTAAAATGTGGTGATTCCAAAATAAGGTCTAAAATCGTCTAGGACGACTAGAAACGCCTAAAAATGAAAAAATAAAACAAGTAGAAAAAAAATTTTAAATTGTCGAAATCATTATTATTTTGAAGTAAAGTCAATATAAATGGTATTCCAATTAAAAACCGGTTGAGTTATCACAGAGATAATCAAGATTAATGCTCTAAATGTGGTGATTCCAAAATAAGGTCTAAAATCGTCTAGGACGACTAGAAACGCCTAAAAATGAAAAAATAAAAAAAGTTGAAAAAAAATTTTAAATTGTCGAAATCATAATTATTTTGAAGTAGAGTCAATATGAATGGTATTTCAATTAAAACTGGTTGAGTTTTCACAGAGAAAATCAAGATTAATGCTCTAAATGTGGTGATTCCAAAATAAGGTCTAAAATCGTCTAGGACGACTAGAAACGCCTAAAAATGAAAAAATAAAAAAAAGTGAAAAAAATTTTAAATTGTCGAAATCATAATTATTTTGAAGTAGAGTCAATATAAATGGTATTCAAATTAAAAACCGGTTGAGTTTTCACAGAGAAAATCAAGATTAATGCTCTTAATGTGGTGATTCCAAAATAAGGTCTAAAATCGTCTAGGACGACTAGAAACGCCTAAAAATGAAAAAAAAAAAAAATAAAAAAAAAAAAATTATAAATTGTCGAAATCAAGATTAATGCTCTAAATGTGGTGATTCCAAAATAAGGTCTAAAATCGTCTAGGACGACTAGAAACGCCTAAAAATGAAAAAATAAAAAAAAGTAGAAAAAAATTTTTAAATTGTCGAAATCATAATTATTTTGAAGTAAAGTCAATATAAATGGTATTCCAATTAAAAACCGGTTGAGTTTTCACAGAGATAATCAAGATTAATGCTCTAAATGTGGTGATTCCAAAATAAGGTCTAAAATCGTCTAGGACGACTAGAAACGCCTAAAAATGAAAAAATAAAAAAAGTTGAAAAAAAATTTTAAATTGTCGAAATCATAATTATTTTGAAGTAGAGTCAATATGAATGGTATTTCAATTAAAACTGGTTGAGTTTTCACAGAGAAAATCAAGATTAATGCTCTAAATGTGGTGATTCCAAAATAAGGTCCAAAATCGTCTAGGACGACTAGAAACGCCTAAAAATGACAAAATAAAAAATTTTAAATTGTCGAAATCATAATTATTTTGAAGTAGAGTCAATATAAATGGTATTTCAATTAAAAATGGTTGAGTTTTTACAGAGAAAATCAAGATGAATGCTCTAAATGTGGTGATTCCAAAATAATGTCTAAAATCGTCTAGGACGACTAGAAACGCCTAAAAATGACAAAATAAAAAAAGTAGAAAAAAAATTTTAAATTGTCGAAATCAAGATTAATGCTCTAAATGTGGTGATTCCAAAATAAGGTCTAAAATCGTCTAGGACGACTAGAAACGCCTAAAAATGACAAAAATAAAAAAAAGTAGAAAAAAAATTGTAAATTGTCGAAATCATAATTATTTTGAAGTAAAGTCAATATAAATGGTATTCCAATTAAAAACCGGTTGAGTTTTCACAGAGATAATCAAGATTAATGCTCTTAATGTGGTGATTCCAAAATAAGGTCTAAAATCGTCTAGGACGACTAGAAACGCCTAAAAATGAAAAAAATAAAAAAATTTTAAAAATAATTTTAAATTTTCGAAATCATAATTATTTTGAAGTCGAGTCAATATAAATGGTATTTCAATTTAAAATGGTTGAGTTTTCACAGAGAAAATCAAGATTAATGCTCTAAATGTGGTGATTCCAAAATAAGGTCTAAAATCGTCTAGGACGACTAGAAACGCCTAAAAATGAAAAAATAAAAAAAGTTGAAAAAAAATTTTAAATTGTCGAAATCATAATTATTTTGAAGTAGAGTCAATATGAATGGTATTTCAATTAAAACTGGTTGAGTTTTCACAGAGAAAATCAAGATTAATGCTCTAAATGTGGTGATTCCAAAATAAGGTCTAAAATCGTCTAGGACGACTAGAAACGCCTAAAAATGACAAAATAAAAAATTTTAAATGGTCGAAATCATAATTATTTTGAAGTAGAGTCAATATAAATGGTATTTCAATTAAAAATCGGTTGAGTTTTTACAGAGAAAATCAAGATGAATGCTCTAAATGTGGTGATTCCAAAATAATGTCTAAAATCGTCTAGGACGACTAGAAACGCCTAAAATTGAAAAAATAAAAAAAGTTGAAAAAAAATTTTAAACTGTCGAAATCAAGATTAATGCTCTAAATGTGGTGATTCCAAAATAAGGTCTAAAATCGTCTAGGACGACTAGAAACGCCTAAAAATGAAAAAATAAAAAAATTTGAAAAAAAATTATAAATTGTCGAAATCAAGATTAATGCTCTTAATGTGGTGATTCCAAAATAAGGTCTAAAATCGTCTAGGACGACTAGAAACGCCTAAAAATGAAAAAATAAAAAAAAAGTTGAAAAAAATTTTAAATTGTCGAAATCATAATTATTTTGAAGTAGAGTCAATATGAATGGTATTTCAATTAAAAATGGTTGAGTTTTCACAGAGAAAATCAACATTAATGCTCTAAATGTGTTGATTCCAAAATAAGGTCCAAAATCGTCTAGGACGACTAGAAACGCCTAGAAATGAAAATACAAAAAAAGGTGAACAATTTTTTAAATTGTCCGAATAACAATTACTTTGAAGTAGAGTCAATATAAATGGTATTTCAATTAAAAATCGGTTGAGTTTTCACAGAGAAAATCAAGATTAATGCTCTAAATGTGGTGATTCCAAAATAAGGTCTAAAATCGTCTAGGACGACTAGAAACGCCTAAAAATGAAATAATAAAAAAAGTTGAAAAAAAATTTTAAATTGTCGAAATCAAGATTAATGGTCTAAACATGGTGATTCCAAATTAAGGTCCAAAATCGTCTAGGACGCCTAGAAACGCCTAAAAATGAAAAAAAAAAAAAAAAAGTGAAAAAAATTTTAAATTGTCGAAATCATAATTATTTTGAAGTCGAGTCAATATAAATGGTATTTCAATTTAAAATGGTTGAGTTTTCACAGAGAAAATCAAGATTAATGCTCTAAATGTGGTGATTCCAAAATAAGGTCTAAAATCGTCTAGGACGACTAGAAACGCCTAAAAATGACAAAATAAAAAAAAGTAGAAAAAAAATTTTAAATTGTCGAAATCATAATTATTTTGAAGTAGAGTCAATATGAATGGTATTTCAATTAAAAATCGGTTGAGTTTTCACAGAGAAAATCAAGATTAATGCTCTAAATGTGGTGATTCCAAAATAAGGTCTAAAATCGTCTAGGACGACTAGAAACGCCTAAAAATGAAATAATAAAAAAAGTTGAAAAAAAATTTTAAATTGTCGAAATCAAGATTAATGCTCTAAACATGGTGATTCCAAATTAAGGTCCAAAATCGTCTAGGACGCCTAGAAACGCCTAAAAATGAAAAAAAAAAAAAAAGTGAAAAAAATTTTAAATTGTCGAAATCATAATTATTTTGAAGTCGAGTCAATATAAATGGTATTTCAATTTAAAATGGTTGAGTTTTCACAGAGAAAATCAAGATTAATGCTCTAAATGTGGTGATTCCAAAATAAGGTCTAAATCGTCTAGGACGACTAGAAACGCCTAAAAATGATAAAATAAAAAAAAGTAGAAAAAAAATTTTAAATTGTCGAAATCATAATTATTTTGAAGTATAGTCAATATAAATGGTATTCCAATTAAAAACCGGTTGAGTTTTCACAGAGATAATCAAGACTAATGCTCTTAATGTGGTGATTCCAAAATAAGGTCTGAAATCGTCTAGGACGACTAGAAACGCCTAAAAATGAAAAAATAAAAAAATTTAAAAAATAATTATAAATTGTCCAAATCATAATTATTTTGAAGTAGAGTCAATATAAATGGTATTCCAATTAAAAACCGGTTGAGGTTTCACAGAGAAAATCAAGATTAATGCTCTAAATGTGGTGATTCCAAAATAAGGTCTAAAATCGTCTAGGACGACTAGAAACGCCTAAAAATGAAACAATAAAAAAAGTTGAAAAAAAATTTAAAATTGTCGAAGTCAAGATTAATGCTCTAAATGTGGTGATTCCAAAATAAGGTCCAAAATCGTCTAGGACGACTAGAAACGCCTATAAATGAAAAAATAAAAAAAGTTGAAAAAAAATTATAAATTGTCCAAATCATAATTATTTTGAAGTAGAGTCAATATAAATGGTATTCCAATTAAAAACCGGTTGAGTTTTCACAGAGAAAATCAAGATTAATGCTCTAAATGTGGTGATTCCAAAATAAGGTCTAAAATCGTCTAGGACGACTAGAAACGCCTAAAAATGAAAAAATAAAAAAAGTTGAAAAAAAATTTTAAATTGTCGAAATCAAGATTAATGCTCTAAATGTGGTGATTCCAAAATAAGGTCCAAAATCGTCTAGGACGCCTTGAAACGCCTAAAAATGAA
>JAECXC010001048.1:0-17500 GCA_018152125.1 Drosophila dunni | reverse complement strand
CTCTAAATATGGTGATTCCAAATTAAGGTCCAAAATCGTCTAGGACGCATAGAAACGCCTAAAAATGAAAAAACAAAAAAAAAAGTGAAAAAAATTTTAAATTGTCGAAATCATAATTATTTTGAAGTAGAGTCCAATATATTCCAATTAAAAACCGGTTGAGTTTTCACAGAGAAAATCAAGATTAATGCTCTAAATGTGGTGATTCCAAAATAAGGTCTAAAATCGTCTAGGACGACTAGAAACGCCTAAAAATGAAATAATAAAAAAAGTTGAAAAAAAATTTTAAATTGTCGAAATCAATATTAATGCTCTAAACATGGTGATTCCAAATTAAGGTCCAAAATCGTCTAGGACGCCTAAAAACGCCTAAATGAAAAAAACAAAAAAAAAAGGAAAAAAATTTTAAATTGTCGAAATCATAATTATTTTGAAGTCGAGTCAATATAAATGGTATTTCAATTTAAAATGGTTGAGTTTTCACAGAGAAAATCAAGATTAATGCTCTAAATGTGGTGATTCCAAAATAAGGTCTAAATCGTCTAGGACGACTAGAAACGCCTTAAAATGACAAAATAAAAAAAGTAAAAAAAAAATTTTAAATTGTCGAAATCATAATTATTTTGAAGTATAGTCAATATAAATGGTATTCCAATTAAAAACCGGTTGAGTTTTCACAGAGATAATCAAGACTAATGCTATTAATGTGGTGATTCCAAAATAAGGTCTGAAATCGTCTAGGACGACTAGAAACGCCTAAAAATGAAAAAATAAAAAAATTTTAAAAATAATTATAAATTGTCCAAATCATAATTATTTTGAAGTAGAGTCAAATAAAAATAGAGTAAATGGTATTCCAACTAAAAACCGGTTGAGTTTTCACAGAGAAAATCAAGATTAATGCTCTAAATGTGGTGATTCCAAAATAAGGTCTAAAATCGTCTAGGACGACTAGAAACGCCTAAAAATGAAATAATAAAAAAAGTTGAAAAAAAATTTTAAATTGTCGAAATCAAGATTAATGCTCTAAACATGGTGATTCCAATTTAAGGTCCAAAATCGTCTAGGACGCCTAGAAACGCCTAAAAATGAAAAAAACAAAAAAAAAAGTGAAAAAAAATTTTAAATTGTCGAAATCATAATTATTTTGAAGTCGAGTCAATATAAATGGTATTTCAATTTAAAATGGTTGAGTTTTCACAGAGATAATCAAGACTAATGCTCTTAATGTGGTGATTCCAAAATAAGGTCTGAAATCGTCTAGGACGACTAGAAACGCCTAAAAATGAAAAAATAAAAAAATTTTAAAAATAATTATAAATTGTCCAAATCATAATTATTTTGAAGTAGAGTCAATATAAATGGTATTCCAATTAAAAACCGGTTGAGGTTTCACAGAGAATATCAAGATTAATGCTCTAAATGTGGTGATTCCAAAATAAGGTCTAAAATCGTCTAGGACGACTAGAAACGCCTAAAAATGAAATAATAAAAAAAGTTGAAAAAAAATTAAAATTGTCGAAGTCAAGATTAATGCTCTAAATGTGGTGATTCCAAAATAAGGTCTAAAATCGTCTAGGACGACTAGAAACGCCTAAAAATGAAAAAATAAAAAAAGTTGAAAAAAAAATTATAAATTGTCCAAATCATAATTATTTTGAAGTAGAGTCAATATAAATGGTATTCCAATTAATAACCGGTTGAGTTTTCACAGAGAAAATCAAGATTAATGCTCTAAATGTGGTGATTCCAAAATAAGGTCTAAAATCGTCTAGGACGACTAGAAACGCCTAAAAATGAAAAAAATAAAAAAAGTTAAAAAAATTTTAAATTGTCGAAATCAAGATTAATGCTCTAAATGTGGTGATTCCAAAATAAGGTCCAAAATCGTCTAGGACGCCTTGAAACGCCTAAAAATGAAAAAAAAAAAAGGTGAAAAAAATTTTAAATTGTCGAAATCATAATTATTTTGAAGTAGAGTCAATATAAATGGTATTTCAATTAAAAATGGTTGAGTTTACACAGAGAAAATCAAGATTAATGCTCTAAATGTGGTGATTCCAAAATAAGGTCTAAAATCGTCTGGGACGACTAGAAACGCCTAAAAATGACAAAATAAAAAAAAATAGAAAAAAAATTTTAAATTGTCGAAATCATAATTATTTTGAAGTAAAGTCAATATAAATGGTATTCCAATTAAAAACCGGTTGAGTTTTCACAGAGATAATCAAGATTAATGCTCTTAATGTGGCGATTCCAAAATAAGGTCTTAAATCGTCTAGGACGACTAGAAACGCCTAAAAATGAAAAAAATAAAAAAAAGTTGAAAAAAAATTTTAAATTGTCGAAATCATAATTATTTTGAAGTAGAGTCAATATAAATGGTATTTCAATTAAAAATCGGTTGAGTTTTCACAGAGAAAATCAAGATTAATGCTCTAAATGTGGTGATTCCAAAATAAGGTCTAAAATCGTCTAGGACGACTAGAAACGCCTAAAAATGAAATAATAAAAAAAAGTTGAAAAAAAATTTTAAATTGTCGAAATCAAGATTAATGCTCTAAATGTGGTGATTCCAAAATAAGGTCTAAAATCGTCTAGGACGACTAGAAACGCCTAAAAATGAAAAAATAAAAAAAAGTTGAAAAAAATTTTAAATTGTCGAAATCAAGATTAAGGCTCTAAATGTGGTGATTTCAAAATAAGGTCCAAAATCGTCTAGGACGCCTTGAAACGCCGAAAAATGAAAAAAATAAAAAAAGTTGAAAAAAAATTTTAAATTGTCGAAATCATAATTATTTTGAAGTAGAGTCAATATAAATGGTATTTCAATTAAAAACCGGTTGAGTTTTCACAGAGAAAATCAAGATTAATGCTCTAAATATGGTGATTCCAAATTAAGGTCCAAAATCGTCTAGGACGCCTAGAAACGCCTAAAAATGAAAAAACAAAAAAAAAAAGTGAAAAAAATTTTAAATTGTCGAAATCATAATTATTTTGAAGTAGAGTCAATATAAATGGTATTCCAATTAAAAACCGATTGAGTTTTCACAAAGAAAATCAAGATTAATGCTCTAAATGTGGTGATTCCAAAATAAGGTCTAAAATCGTCTAGGACGACTAGAAACGCCTAAAAATGAAAAAATAAAAAAAAGTTGAAAAAAAATTTTAAATTGTCGAAATCATAATTATTTTGAAGTAGAGTCAATATAAATGGTATTCCAATTAAAAACCGGTTGAGTTTTCACAGAGAAAATCAAGATTAATGCTCTAAATGTGGTGATTCCAAAATAAGGTCTAAAATCGTCTAGGACGACTAGAAACGCCTAAAAATGAAAAAATAAAAAAAGTTTAAAAAAAATTTTAAACTGTCGAAATCAAGATTAATGCTCAAAATGTAGTGATTCCAAAATAAGGTCTAAAATCGTCTAGGACGACTAGAAACGTCTTAAAATGAAAAAAAAAAAAAATAAAAAAAGTTGAAAAAAAATTTTAAATTGTCGAAATCATAATTATTTTGAAGTAGAGTAAATATAAATGGTATTTCAATTAAAAACCGGTTGAGTTTTCACAGAGAAAATCAAGATTAATGCTATTTATGTGGTGATTCCAAAATAAGGTCTAAAATCGTCTAGGACGACTAGAAACGTCTTAAAATGAAAAAATAAAAAATAAAATTTAAAAAAAATTTTTAAAATTGTCGAAATCAAGATTAATGCTCTAAATGTGGTGATTCCAAAATAAGGTCTAAAATCGTCTAGGACGACTAGAAACGTCTTAAAAATGAAAAAATAAAAAAAAGTTGAAAAAAAATTTTAAATTGTCGAAATCATAATTATTTTGAAGTAGAGTCAATATAAATGGTATTCCAATTAAAAACCGGTTGAGTTTTCACAGAGAAAATCAAGATTAATGCTCTAAATATGGTGATTCCAAATTAAGGTCCAAAATCGTCTAGGACGCCTAGAAACGCCTAAAAATGAAAAAACAAAAAAAAAGGTGAAAAAAATTTTAAATTGTCGAAATCATAATTATTTTGAAGTAGAGTCAATATAAATGGTATTTCAATTAAAAACCGGTTGAGTTTTCACAAAGAAAATCAAGATTAAAGCTCTAAATGTGGTGATTCCAAAATAAGGTCTAAAATCGTCTAGGACGACTAGAAACGCCTAAAAATGAAAAAATAAAAAAAAGTGGAAAAAAAATTATAAATTGTCGAAATCATAATTATTTTGAAATAGAGTCAATATAAATGGTATTCCAATTAAAAATCGGTTGAGTTTTCACAGAGAAAATCAAGTTTAATGCATCTTTATGTGGTGATTCCAAAATAAGGTCTAAAATCGTCTAGCACGACTAGAAACTCCTAAAAATTAAAAAATAAAAAAAATTTAAAAAAAATTTAAATTGTCGAAATCAAGATTAATGCTCTAAATGTGATGATTCCAAAATAAGGTTTAAAATCGTCTAGGACGACTAGAAACGTCTTAAAATGAAAAAATAAAAAAAAGTTGAAAAAAAATTTTAAATTGTCGAAATCATAATTATTTTGAAGTAGAGTCAATATAAATGGTATTTCAATTAAAAACCGGTTGAGTTTTCACAAAGAAAATCAAAATTAAAGCTCTAAATGTGGTGATTCCAAAATAAGGTCCAAAATCGTCTAGGACGCCTTAAAACGCCTAAAAATGAAAAAATAAAAAAAAGTTGAAAAAAAATTTTAAATTGTCGAAATCATAATTATTTTGAAGTAGAGTCAATATAAATGGTATTCCAATTAAAAACCGGTTGAGTTTTCACAGAGAAAATCAAGATTAATGCTCTAAATGTGGTGATTCCAAAATAAGGTCCAAAATCGTCTAGGACGCCTAGAAACGCCTAAAAATGAAAAAACAAAAAAAAAGGTGAAAAAAATTTTAAATTGTCGATATCATAATTATTTTGAAGAAGAGTCAATATAAATGGTATTTCAATTAAAAATGGTTGATTTTTCACAAAGAAAATCAAGATTAATGCTCTTAATGTGGTGATTCCAAAATTAGGTCTAAAATCGTCTAGGACGACTAGAAACGTCTAAAAATGAAAAAATAAAAAAAGTGGGAAAAAAATTTTAAATTGTCGAAATCATAATTATTATGAAGTAGAGTCAATATAAATGGTATTCCAATTAAAAACCGGTTGAGTTTTCACAGAGAAAATCAAAATTAAACCTCTAAATGTGGTGATTCCAAAATAAGGTCCAAAATCGTCTAGGACGCCTAAAAACGCCTAAAAATGAAAAAATAAAAAAAGTTGAAAAAAAATTTTAAATTGTCGAAATCATAATTATTTTGAAGTAGAGTCAATATAAATGGTATTCCAATTAAAAACCGGTTGAGTTTTCACAGAGAAAATCAAATTAATTTCTAAAAATGGTGATTCCAAATTAAGGTCCAAAATCGTCTAGAAAACGCCAAAAAAAACCAAAAAATGAAAAATACAAAAAAAAAAAAATTTTTAAATTGTCGATATCATAATTATTTTGAAGAAGAGTCAATATAAATGGTATTTCAATTAAAAATGGTTGATTTTTCACAGAGAAAATCAAGATTAATGCTCTTAATGTGGTGATTCCAAAATAAGGTCTAAAATCGTCTAGGACGACTAGAAACGCCTAAAAATGAAAAAATAAAAAAAGTTTAAAAAAAATTTTTAAATTGTCGAAATCATAATTATTATGAAGTAGAGTCAATATAAATGGTATTCCAATTAAAAATCGGTTGAGTTTTCACAGAGAAAATCAAGATTAATGCTCTTAATGTGGTGATTCCAAAATAAGGTCTAAAATCGCCTAGGACGACTAGAAACGCCTAAAAATGAAAAAAATAAAAAAAGTTGAAAAAAAATTTTAAATTGTCGAAATCAAGATTAATGCTCTAAATGTGGTGAATCCAAAATAAGGTCTAAAATCGTCTAGGACGACTAGAAACGCCTAAAAATGAAAAAAATAAAAAAAGTTAAAAAAAATTTTAAATTGTCGAAATCATAATTATTTTGAAGTAGAGTGAATATAAATGGTATTTCAATTAAAAACCGGTTGAGTTTTCACAAAGAAAATCAAAATTAATAAAGCTCTAAATGTGGTGATTCCAAAATAAGGTCCAAAATCGTCTAGGACGCCTAGAAACGCCTAAAAATGAAAAAATAAAAAAAGTAGAAAAAAAATTTTAAATTGTCGAAATCATAATTATTTTGAAGTAGAGTCAATATAAATGGTATTCCAATTAAAAACCGGTTGAGTTTTCACAGAGAAAATCAAGATTAATGCTCTTAATGTGGTGATTCCAAAATAAGGTCTAAAATCGTCTAGGACGACTAGAAACGTCTAAAAATGAAAAAATAAAAAAAGTTGAAAAAAAATTTTAAATTGTCGAAATCATAATTATTATGAAGTAGAGTCAATATAAATGGTATTCCAATTAAAACTCGGTTGAGTTTTCACAGAGAAAATCAAGATTAATGCTCTAAATGTGGTGATTCCAAAGTAAGGTCTAAAATCGTCTAGGACGACTAGAAACGCCTAAAAAATGAAAAAAATAAAAAAAATGAAAAAAAATTTTAAATTGTCGAAATCAAGATTAATGCTCTAAATGTGGTGAATCCAAAATAAGGTCCCATATCGTCTAGGACGCCTTGAAACGCCTAAAAATGAAAAAATAAAAAAAAGTTGAAAAAAAAATTTTTAAATTGTCGAAATCATAATATTTTGAAGTAGAGTCAATATAACTGGTATTTCAATTAAAAACCGGTTGAGTTTTCACAGAGAAAATCAAGATTAATGCTATAAATATAGTGATTCCAAATTAAGGTCCAAAATCATCTAGAACGCCTAGAAACGCCTAAAAATGAAAAAACAAAAAAAAGGAAAAAAAATTTTTTAAATTGTCGAAATCATAATTATTTTGAAGAAGAGTAATATAAATATTTCAATTAAAAATGGTTATTTTTCTTTTCACAGAAAATCAAGATTAATGCTCTAAATGTGGTGATGCCAAAAAGTAAGGTCTAAAATGAGTCTAGGACGACTAGAAACGACCAAAAATGACAAAATAAAAAAAGTAGAAAAAAATTTTAAATTGTCGAAATCATAATTATTTTGAAGTAGAGTCAATATAAATGTTATTCAAATTAAAAACCGGTTGAGTTTTCACAGAGAAAATCAAGATTAATGCTCTTAATGTGGTGATTCCAAAATAAGGTATAAAATCGTCTAGGACGACTAGAAACGCCTAAAAATGACAAAATAAAAAAAAGTTGAAAAAAAATTATAAATTGTCCAAATCATAATTATTTTGAAGTAGAGTCAATATAAATGGTATTCCAATTAAAAACCGGTTGAGTTTTCACAGAGAAAATCAATATTAATGCTCTTAATGTGGTGATTCCAAAATAAGGTCTAAAATCGTCTAGGACGACTAGAAATGCCTAAAAATGAAAAAATAAAAAAAGTTGAAAAAAAATTATAAATTGTCCAAATCATAATTATTTTGAAGTAGAGTCAATATAAATGGTATTCCAATTAAAAACCGATCTTAATGTGGTAATTCGAAAATAAGGTCTAAAATCGTCTAGGACGACTAGAAACGCCTAAAAATGAAAAAATAAAAAAAGTTGAAAAAAAATTATATATTGTCCAAATCATAATTATTTTGAAGTCGAGTCAATATAAATGGTATTTCAATTTAAAATCGGTTGAGTTTTCACAGAGAAAATCAAGATTAATGCTCTTAATGTGGTGATTCCAAAATAAGGTCTAAAATCGTCTAGAACGCCTAGAAACGCCTAAAAATGAAAAAACAAAAAAAAAGGTGAAAAAAATTTTAAATTGTCGAAATCACAATTATTTTGAAGTAGAGTCAATATAAATGGTATTTCAATTAAAAATCGGTTGAGTTTTCACAGAGAAAATCAAGATTAATGCTCTAAATGTGGTGATTCCAAAATAAGGTCTAAAAATCGTCTAGGACGACTAAAAACGCTTAAAAATTAAAAAAAAATAAAAAAAATTGAACAAAAATTTATAAATTGTCGAAATCATAATTATTTTGAAGTAGAGTCAATATAAATGGTATTCCAATTAAAAACCGGTTGAGTTTTCACAGAGAAAATCAAGATTAATGCTCTAAATGTGGTGATTCCAAAATAAGGTCTAAAATCGTCTAGGACGACTAGAAACGCTTAAAAATGAAGAAAATAAAAAAAATTGAACAAAAAATTATAAATTGTCCAAATCATAATTATTTTGAAGTAGAGTCAATATAAATGGTATTCCAATTAAAAACCGGTTGAGTTTTCACAGAGAAAATCAAGACTATTGCTCTAAATGTGTAGGACGACTAGAAACGCCTAAAAATGAAAAAATAAAAAAAGTTGAAAAAAATTATAAATTGTCGCAATCATAATTATTTTGAAGTAGAGTCAATATAAATGGTATTCCAATTAAAAACCGGTTGAGTTTTCACAGAGAAAATCAAAATTAGAGCTCTTAATGTGGTGATTCCAAAATAAGGTCTAAAATCGTCTAGGACGACTAGAAACGCCTAAAAATGAAAAAATAAAAAAAGTTGAAAAAAAATTTTAAATTGTCCAAATTATAATTATTTTGAAGTAGAGTCAATATAAAAGGTATTCCAATTAAAAACCGGTTGAGTTTTCACAGAGAAAATCAAGATTAATACTCTTAATGTGGTGATTCCAAAATAAGGTCTAAAATCGTCTAGGACGACTAGAAACGCCTAAAAATGAAAAAAACAAAAAAAGTTAAAAAAAAAATTTTAAATTGTCGAAATCAAGATTAATGCTCTAAATGTGGTGATTCCAAAATAAGGTGTAAAATCGTCTAGGACGACTAGAAACGCCTAAAAATGAAAAAATAAAAAAAGTTGAAAAAAAATTATAAATTGTCCAAATCATATTTATTTTGAAGTAAAGTCAATATAAATGGTATTCCAATTAAAAACCGGTTGAGTTTTCACAGAGAAAATCAAGATTAATGCTCTAAATGTGGCGATTCCAAAATAAGGTCTAAAATCGTCTAGGACGACTAGAAACGCCTAAAAATGAAAAAAAATAAAAAAAGTTGAAAAAAATTATAAATTGTCCAAATCATAATTATTTTTAAGTAGAGTCAATATAAATGGTATTCCAATTAAAAACCGGTTGAGTTTTCATAGAGAAAATCAAAATTAATGCTCTAAATGTGGTGATTCCAAAATAAAATAAGTGAAAAAAATTTTAAATTGCCGAAATCATAATTATTTTGAAGTAGAGTCAATATAAATGGTATTTCAATTAAAAATCGGTTGAGTTTTCACAGAGAAAATCAAGATTAATGCTCTAACTGTGGCGATTCCAAAATAAGGTCTAAAATCGTCTAGGACGACTAGAAACGCTTAAAAATTAAAAAAAAAATAAAAAAATTGAACAAAAATTATAAATTGTCGAAATCATAATTATTTTGAAGTAGAGTCAATATAAATGTTATTCAAATTAAAAACCGGTTGAGTTTTCACAGAGATAATCAAGATTAATGCTCTTTATGTGGTGATTCCAAAATAGGGTCCAAAATCGTCTAGGACGACTAGAAACGCCTAAAAATTAAAAAACAAAAAAAATGTGAAAAAAATTTTAAATTGTCGAAATCATAATTATTTTGAAGTAGAGTCAATATAAATGAGTATTTCAATTAAAAATCGGTTGAGTTTTCACAGAGAAAATCAAGACTATTGCTCTAAATGTGTAGGACGACTAGAAACGCCTAAAAATGAAAAAATAAAAAAAAGTTGAAAAAAAATTATAAATTGTCGCAATCATAATTATTTTGAAGTAGAGTCAATATAAATGGTATTCCAATTAAAAACCGGTTGAGTTTTCACAAAGAAAATCAAAATTAGAGCTCTAAATGTGGTGATTCCAAAATAAGGTCAAAAATCGTCTAGGACGACTAGAAACGCCCAAAAATGACAAAATAAAAGAGTAGAAAAAAAAATTTTTAAATTGTCGAAATCATAATTATTTTGAAGTAGAGTCAATATAAATGTTATTCAAATTAAAAACGGTTGAGTTTTCACAGAGAAAATCAAGATTAATGCTCTTAATGTGGTGATTCCAAATACGGTATAAAATTGTCTAGGACGACTAGAAACGCCTAAAAAATAAAAAAGTAAAAAAAGTTGAAAAAAATTTATCATAATTATTTTGAAGTCGAGTCAATATAAATGGTATTTCAATTAAAAATCGGTTGAGTTTTCACAGAGAAAATCAAGATTAATGCTCTAAATGTGGTGATTCCAAAATAAGGTCCAAAATCGTCTAGAACGACTAGAAACGCCTAAAAATAAAAAAAAAAAAAGGTTGAAAAAAAATTTTAAATTGTCGAAATCACAATTATTTTGAAGTAGAGTCAATATAAATGGTATTTCAATTAAAAATCGGTTGAGTTTTCACAGAGAAAATCAAGATTAATGCTCTAAATGTGGTGATTCCAAAATAAGGTCTAAAATCGTCTAGGACGACTAGAAACGCCTAAAAATTAAAAAAAATAAAAATAAGTTGAAAAAAATTTATAAATTGTCGAAATCATAATTATTTTGAAGTAGAGTCAATATAAATGGTATTCCAATTAAAAACCGGTTGAGTTTTTACAGAGAAAATCAAGATTAATGCTCTTAATGTGGTAATTCCAAAATAAGGTCTAAAATCGTCTAGGACGACTAGAAACGCCTAAAAATGAAAAAATAAAAAAAGTTGAAAAAAAAATTATAAATTGTCCAAATCATAATTATTTTGAAGTCGAGTCAATATAAATGGTATTTCAATTAAAAATCGGTTGAGTTTTCACAGAGAAAATCAAGATTAATGCTCTAAATGTGGTGATTCCAAAATAAGGTCCAAAATCGTCTAGGACGACTAGAAACGCCTAAAAATGAAAAAAATAAAAAAAGGTTGAAAAAAAATTTTAAATTGTCGAAATCATAATTATTTTGAAGTAAAGTCAATATAAATGGTATTCCAATTAAAAACCGGTTGAGTTTTCACAGAGAAAATCAAGATTAATGCTCTAAATGTGGTAATTCCAAAATAAGGTCTAAAATCGTCTAGGACGACTAGAAACGCCTAAAAATGAAAAAAATAAAAAAAGTTGAAAAAAAATTTATAAATTGTCGAAATCATAATTATTTTGAAGTCGAGTCAATATAAATGGTATTTCAATTAAAAACCGGTTGAGTTTTCACAGAGAAAATCAAGATTAATGCTCTTAATGTGGTAATTCCAAAATAAGGTACAAAATCGTCTAGAACGCCTAGAAACGCCTAAAAAATAAAAAAATAAAAAAAAGTTGAAAAAAATTTTAAATTGTCGAAATCATAATTATTTTGAAGTAGAGTCAATATAAATGGTATTTCAATTAAAAAACCGGTTGAGTTTTCACAGAGAAAATCAAGATTAATGCTCTAAATGTGGTGATTCCAAAATAAGGTCTAAAATCGTCTAGGACGACTAGAAACGCCTAAAAATGAAAAAAATAAAAAAATTGAACAAAAATTATAAATTGTCGAAATCATAATTATTTTGAAGTAGAGTCAATATAAATGGTATTCCAATTAAAAACCGGTTGAGTTTTCACAGAGAAAATCAAGATTAATGCTCTAAATGTGGTGATTCCAAAAATAAGGTCCAAAAATCGTCTAGGACGACTAGAAACGCCTAAAAATGAAAAAAAGTAAAAAAAATTGAAAAAAAATTATTAAATTGTCGAAATCATAATTATTTTGAAGTAGAGTCAATATAAATGGTATTCCAATTAAAAACCGGTTGAGTTTTCACAGAGAAAATCAAGATTAATGCTCTTAATGTGGTGATTCCAAAATAAGGTCTAAAATCGTCTAGGACGACTAGAAACGCCTAAAAATGAAAAAATAAAAAAAAGTTGAAAAAAAATTTTAAATTGTCCAAATCATAATTATTTTGAAGTAGAGTCAATATAAATGGTATTCCAATTAAAAACCCGGTTGAGTTTTCACAGAAAATCAAGATTAATGCTCTAAATGTGGTGATTCCAAAATAAGGTCTAAAATCGTCTAGGACGACTAGAAACGCCTAAAAATGAAAAAAATAAAAAAAGTTGAAAAAAAAATTTATAAATTGTCCAAATCATAATTATTTTTGAAGTAGAGTCAATATAAATGGTATTCCAATTAAAAACCGGTTGAGTTTTCACAGAGAAAATCAAGATTAATGCTCTAAATGTGGTGATTCCAAAATAAGGTCTAAAAATCGTCTAGGACGACTAGAAACGCCTAAAAATGAAAAATAAAAAAGTTAAAAAAAAAATTTTAAATTGTCCAAATCATAATTATTTTGAAGTAGAGTCAATATAAATGGTATTCCAATTAAAAATCGGTTGAGTTTTCACAGAGAAAATCAAGATTAATGCTCTAAATGTGGTGATTCCAAAATAAGGTCTAAAATCGTCTAGGACGACTAGAAACGCCTAAAAATGAAAAAAAACAAAAAAATGTTGAAAAAAATTTTAAATTGTCCAAATCATAATTATTTTGAAGTAGAGTCAATATAAATGGTATTCCAATTAAAAATCGGTTGAGTTTTCACAGAGAAAATCAAGACTATTGCTCTAAATGTGGTGATTCCAAAATAATAGGACGACTAGAAACGCCTAAAATGAAAAAATAAAAATAGTTGAAAAAAAATTTATAAATTGCCGAAATCATAATTATTTTGAAGTAGAGTCAATATAAATGGTATTCCAATTAAAAATCGGTTGAGTTTTCACAGAGAAAATCAAAATTAGTGCTCTTAATGTGGTGATTCCAAAATAAGGTCTAAAATCGTCTAGGACGACTAGAAACGCCTAAAAATGAAAAAAAACAAAAAAAGGTGAAAAAAATTTTAAATTGTCCAAATTATAATTATTTTGAAGTAGAGTCAATATAAATGGTATTCCAATTAAAAACCGGTTGAGTTTTCACAGAGAAAATCAAGATTAATGCTCTAAATGTGGTGATTCCAAAATAAGGTCTAAAATCGTTAGGACGACTAGAAACGCCTAAAAATGAAAAAAAAAAAAAAAAGTTAAAAAAAATTTTAAATTGTCGAAATCAAGATTAATGCTCTAAATGTAGTGATTCCAAAATAAGGTCTAAAATCGTCTAGGACGACTAGAAACGCCTAAAAATGAAAAAATAAAAAAAAGTTGAAAAAAAATTATAAATTGTCCAAATCATAATTATTTTGAAGTAAAGTCAATATAAATGGTATTCCAATTAAAAACCGGTTGGGAGTTTTCACAGAGAAAATCAAGACTATTGCTCTAAATGTGGTGATTAAAAGGCCAAAATCCTAGGACGACTAGAAACGCCTAAAAATGAAAAAATAAAAAAAAGTTGAAAAAAAATTTATAAATTGTCCTAATCATAATTATTTTGAAGTAGAGTCAATATAAATGGTATTCCAATTAAAAACCGGTTGAGTTTTCACAGAGAAAATCAAAATTAGAGCTCTTAAATGTGGTGATTCCAAAATAAGGTCTAAAATCCGTCTAGGACGACTAGAAACGCCTAAAAATTAAAAAAATAAAAAAAAGTTGAAAAAAAAATTTTTAAATTGTCCAAATTATAAATATTTTGAGGTAGAGTCAATATAAAAGGTATTCCAATTAAAAACCGGTTGAGTTTTCACAAGAAAATCAAGATTAATACTCTTAATGTGGTGATTCCAAAATAAGGTCTAAAATCGTCTAGGACGACTAGAAACGCCTAAAATGAAAAAAATAAAAAAAGTTGAAAAAAAATTATAAATTGTCCAAATCATATTTATTTTGAAGTAAAGTCAATATAAATGGTATTCCAATTAAAAACCGGTTGAGTTTTCACAGAGAAAATCAAGATTAATGCTCTAAATGTGGCGATTCCAAAATAAGGTCTAAAATCGTCCAGGACGACTAGAAACGCCTAAAAATGAAAAAATTAAAAAAGTTGAAAAAAAATTATAAATTGTCCAAATCATAATTATTTTTAAGTAGAGTCAATATAAATGGTATTCCAATTAAAAACCGGTTGAGTTTTCATAGAGAAAATCAAAATTAATGCTCTAAATGTGGTGATTCCAAAATAAGATAAAAAAGTGAAAAAAAATTTTTGAATTGCCGAAATCATAATTATTTTGAAGTAGAGTCAATATAAATGGTATTTCAATTAAAAATCGGTTGAGTTTTCACAGAGAAAATCAAGATTAATGCTCTAAATGTGGCGATTCCAAAATAAGATCTAAAATCGTCTAGGACGACTAGAAACGCCTAAAAAATTAAAAAAAAACAAAAAAAGTTGAAAAAAAATTTTTAAATTGTCGAAATCATAATTATTTTGAAGTAGAGTCAATATAAATGGTATTTCAATTAAAAAATCGGTTGAGTTTTCACAGAGAAAATCAAGACTATTGCTCTAAATGTGATACACAAATAGGACGACTAGAAACGCCTAAAAATGAAAAAAAATAAAAAAAAAGTTGAAAAAAAATTATAAATTGTCGTAATCATAATTATTTTGAAGTAGAGTCAATATAAATGGTATTCCAATTAAAAACCGGTTGAGTTTTCACAAAGAAAATCAAAATTAAAGCTCTTAATGTGGTGATTCCAAAATAAGGTCTAAAATCGTCTAGGACGACTAGAAACGCCTAAAAATGAAAAAATAAAAAAAGTTGAAAAAATTGAAATTGTCCAAACCAATTCATTTTGTAAGTAGAGTCAATAAAATGGTGATCCAATTAAAATCTGGTTGAGTTTCGCCTATATACCAAGACATCAACACTGCTCCAATGTGTATCCAAAAAAACGCAGAGCAGCCCGGCGTGTAATCGTCTAGGACTCACCAGGAAACGCCTTAAAAACGATAAAAAATAAAAGTAGAAAAAATTCCAATTGTCGAAATCATAATTATTTTTTGAGGTAAGGAGTCAATATAAATGGTATTTCACAGTAAAAATTGTTGAGTTCATAGAGAAAACAAGATTGTGTCTCTAAATGTGGTGATTCCAAAATAAGGTCCAAAATCGTCAGGGACGCCTAGAAACCGCCTAAAAATGAAAAAATAAAAAAAGTTGAAAAAAATTTTATAAATTGTCGAAATCATAATTATTTTGAAGTAGAGTCAATATAAATGGTAGAATTCCAATTAAAAAATCGGTAGAGTTTACTCAGAGAAATTAAAGATTAATTCTCTCAATGTGGTGGATCCAAAATAAGGTCTAAAAAGGGACGTCTAGGCAAATTGCCGAAAAAAAAAAAAAAAGGTGAAAAAAAATTTTAAATTGTCGAAATCATAATTATTTTAAAGTAGAGTCAATATAAATGGTATTTCCGTAACAAAACCGGTTGAGTTTTCATAGAGAAAATCAAGATTAATGCTCTTAATGTGGAAATTCCAAAATAAGGTATAAAATCGTCTAGGACGACTAGAAGCGCCTTAAAAATGACAAAAAATAAAAAAAGTTGAAAAAAAATTTTAAATTTTTCGAAATCATAATTATTTTGAGTTAGAGTCAATATAAAATGGTATTTCAATATACAAATGAGTTGAGTTTCACAGAAAAAATCAAGAATTAATGCTCTAAATGTGGTGATTCCACAAAATAAGGACTAAAATCCGCTCAGAACGACTAGAAACGCCTCCAAAAATAAGACCGAAATGAAAAATAGTAGAAAAAAGATTTTTTAAATTGTCGGAAATCATAATTATTTTGAGGTAAAGTCAATATAAATGGTATTCAATTAAAAACCGGTTGAGTTTTTCACACAAAAGATAATCTAGATTAATTAAAAATTAAGAAACGCCTAAAAATGAAAAAAATAAAAAAAAAAGTTGAAAAAAATAAATTGTGAAATAATTATGAAGTAGGTCCAATCATAATTTTTTAGAAAAGAAAATGGTCCAATTAAAAACGATTGAGGGCTACACAGAAAAATCAATACAAGCCCTTAATGTGGTGATTCAAAATAAGGTTTAAAATCGTCTAGGACGACTAGAAACGCCTAAAAATGAAAAAAATAAAAAGGTTAGAAAAAAAATTATAAATTGTCCCCGAAATCATAACTTATTTTGAAGTAGACATATAAATGTCATTCCATTTAAAAATCGAGTAGAGGTTTCAGAGAGTGGAAAATTAAAATTAATGCTCTAAATGTGGTGATTCCCCAAAAATGGGGTCTAAAATCTGGCAAGTTCAGAAATCTCATTGAAACGCCCAAAATTGGGAAAATAAAAGTTGAAAAAAATTGAACAATTTGGGGGGAAAACCAAGATTTAGAATGTCTAAAATGTAAGTGATTCCAAAATAAGGTCTAAAACGTTCAGGACGACTAGGAAAACGCCTAAAAATGATAAAATACAAAATAATAGCAGAAAAAAATTTAAATTTCAGAAACTCATAATTATTTTGAAGCAGAGTCAATATAATGGTATTTCAAAAAATAATGGTTGAGTTTACAAAGGAAAACTCAAGATTAATGCCTTTAAACGGGTGATTCCAAAATAAGGTCTAAAATCGTCTAGGACGACCCAGAGAAAAGCCTTCCACAAAAAGACTCAAATAAAATAGTAGAAAAAAATCTTTTTTTTAAACTGTCTGAAACCGCACTATTTTGGAGGCAAAGCCCAATGGAGTGGACTTATATATTCCAATTAAAAACCGGTTGAGTTTTCTCAATAAAGATAATCAGACTTCTAAAATCATGAAACATTCAAATGAAAAACAAAAAGTTGAAAAATTAAAAATTGAACCAATCCATAATTTATTTGAAGTGCAGAGCTCTAACATGTGAAATGGAAGATTCCTTTTCAATTAAAACCTGCCGAATTTACAAAAGAAAAATCAGGATTTGCTAATGTGGTGGATTTCAAAAAAAATGGGGAAAATCAAAGGTCAGTTCATTAGGACGCCTTGAAACGCCCAAAATTAGAAAAACAAAAAAAAGGTAGGGAAAAAAATTAAACGTCGAATCACTATTTTGAAGTAGAGTCAATATAAATGAGATTGAATTTAAAAATATTGAGCACAGAAAAATGGAGATGGCTCAAAAGAAAAAGCATCTTCGGGAAAATCGTTCTAGGACGACTGAAACGCCTAAAAATGACAAAATAAAAAAAGTAGAAAATTTTTAAATTGTCGAAATCATAATTATTTTGAGGTAAAGTCACTTATAAATGGTATTCCAATTAAACCGAATGAGTTTTCTTCACAGAGAAAATTAAGATTAATGCTCTAAATGGGTGATTCCAACAAGGTCCAAAACGTCTAGGACGCCTGAAAAACGCCAAAAATGAATGGTAACACCAAGTTGAAAAATTTTAAATGCCTTCGAAACCACCACTTTTAGAAGCGAGAGTCAACATGAAATGGTATTCCGTAAATAAAAACCGGTTGAGTTTTCACAGAAAAATCAAGA
>JAECXC010001044.1:0-13860 GCA_018152125.1 Drosophila dunni | reverse complement strand
AACCGATTTGAAACACCATTTCTATTGACTCTACTTCAAAATAATTATGATTTCGACAATTTAAAATTTTTTTCACCTTTTTTTGTTTTTTTTTTTAATTTTTAGTCGTTTCTAGTCGTCCTAGACGATTTTGGACATTAGTTTGAAATCACCACATTTTAAGTTTTGATCTTAATTTTTTCTGTGAAAACTCAACCGATTTTTAATTGGAATACCATTTATATTGACTCTACTTCAAAATAATTATGATTTCGACAATTTAAAATTTTTTTGAACTTTTTTGTTTTTTCCATTATTGGGCGTTTCTAGACGATTTTGGGACTTATTTTGGAATCACCACATTTAAAGCAATAATCTTGATTTTCTCTGTGAAAACTTAACCGATTTTTAATTGTAATACCATTTCTCTTAACTCTACTTCAAAATAATTATGATTTCGTCAATTTAAAATTTTTTTCACCTTTTTTTGTTTTTTTCATTTTTAGTCGTTTCTAGTCGTTCTAGACAATTTTGGACCTTATTTTGGAATCCCCTTATTAAGAGCATTAATCTTGATTTTCTCCGTGAAAATTTAACCGATTATTAATTGAAATACCATTTATATTGACTCTACTTCAAAATAATTATGATTTCGACAATTTAAAATTTTTTTTCACCTTTTTTTTGTTTTTTCATTTTTAGGCGTTTCTAGTCATCCTATACGATTTTGGACCTTATTTTGGAATCACCACATTTTAAGTTTTGATCCTGATTTTCTCTGTGAAAACTCTCCCGATTTTTAATTGAAATACCATTTATATTGACTCTACTTCAAAATAATTATGATTTCGACAATTTAAAATTTTTTTTAACTTATTTGTTTTTTCCATTATTAGGCGTTTCTAGACGATTTTGGACCTTATTTTGGAATCACCACATTTTAAGTTTTGATTTCAATTTTCTCTGTGAAAACTCAACTGATTTTTAATTGGGATACCATTTATATTGACTCTACTTCAAAGTAATTATGATTTCGACAATTTAAAATTTTTTTCACCTTTATTTTGTTTTTTAATTTTTAGGCGTTTCTAGTCGTCCTAGACGATTTTGGACCTTATTTTGGAATCACAACATTTAAAGCTTTGATCTTGATTTTCTCTGTGAAAACTCAACCGATTTTTAATTGAAATACCATTTATATTGACTCTCCTTCAAAATAATTATGATTTCGACAATTTAAAATTTTTTTCACCTTTTTTTGTTTTTTTTTTTTTATTTTTAGGCGTTTCTAGTCGTCCTAGACGATTTTGGACCTTATTTTGGAATCACCACATTTTAAGCTTTGATCTTGATTTTCTCTGTGAAAACTCAACCGATTTTAAATTGAAATACCATTTATATTGATTGTACTTCAAAATAATTATGATTTCGACAATTTAAAATTTTTTTCACTTGTTTGTTTTTTCAATTTCTAGGCGTTTCTAGTCGTTCTAGACGATTTTGGACCTTATTTTGGAATCACCACATTTTAAGCTTTGATCTTGATTTTCTCTGTGAAAACTCAACCGATATTTAATTGAAATACCATTTATATTGACTCTACTTCAAAATAATTATGATTTCGACAATTTAAAATTTTTTTCACCTTTTTTTTTTTTTTAATTTTTAGGCGTTTCTAGTCGTCCTAGCCGATTTTGGACCTTATTTTGGAATCACCACATTGAGAGCAACAATCTTGATTTTCTCTGTGAAAACTCAACCAATTTTTAATTGGAATATCATTTATATTGACTCTACTTCAAAATAATTATGATTTCGACAATTTAAAATTTATTTTCACTTTTTTTTGTTTTTTTATTTTTGTTGTCGTCCTAGACGATTTTGGAACCTTATTTTGGAATCACCACATTAAGAGCATTAATCTTGATTTTCTCTGTGAAAACTCAACCGATTTTATTTTGAAACACCATTTCTATTGACTCTACTTCAAAATAATTATGATTTCGACAATTTAAAATTTTTTTCACCTTTTTTTTTTTTTTTCATTTTTAGGCGTTTCTAGTCGTCCTAGACGGTTTTGGACATTAGTTTGAAATCACCACATTTTAAGTTTTGATCTTGATTTTCTCTGTGAAAACTCAACCGATTTTTAATTGGAATACCATTTATATTGACTCTACTTAAAATAATTAAATTTCGTCAATTTAAAATTTTTAAAATTTTTTAACTTTTTTTTTTTTTTCATTTTTAGGCGTTTCTAGTCGTTCTAGAATTTTTGGACCTTATTTTGGAATCCCCACATTTAGAAGCATATTAATCTTGATTTTCTCTGTGAAAACTTAACCGATTTTTAATTGAAATACCATTTATATTGACTCTACTTCAAAATAATTATGATTTCGACAATTTAAAATTTTTTTCACCTTTTTTTGTTTTTTCATTTTTAGGCGTTTCTAGTCGTCCTAGACGATTTTGGACCTTATTTTGGAATCACCACATTTTAAGAGCATTTTAATCTTGATTTTCTCTGTGAAAACTCAACCGATTTTTAATTGAAATACCATTTATATTGACTCTACTTCAAAATAATTATGATTTCGACAATTTAAAATTTTTTTCAACTTTTTTGCTTTTTTTTTTTTTTTTTTTTTTAATTTTTTAGGCGTTTCTAGTCGTCCTAGACGATTTTGGACCTTATTTTGGAATCACCACATTAAAAGCAACAATCTTGATTTTCTCTGTGAAAACTCAACCGATTTTTAATTGAAATTCCTTTTATATTGACTCTACTTCAAAATAATTATGATTTCGACAATTTAAAATTTTTTTTCACCTTTTTTGTTTTTTAATTTTTAGGCGTTTCTAGTCGTCCTAGACGATTTTGGACCATATTTTGGAATCACAACATTTAAAGCTTTGATCTTGATTTTCTCTGTAAAAACTCAACCGGTTTTAAATTGAAATACCATTTATATTGATTCTACTTAAAAATAATTATGATTTCGACAACTTAAAATTTTTTTCACTTTTTTTTTTTTTTTATTTTTAGGCGTTTCTAGTCGTTCTAGACGATTTTGGACCTTATTTTGGAATCACCACATTTTAAGCTTGGATCTTGATATTCTTTGCATAGCTCGCAAATAACAATTGAGTGTTTTTTTCTTAACGCTCAATCTCTGAGCAGAAGCGAAACAAATGAAAAAAATTTGCTCCCACTCTGAGCAAGAGAGTTTTTTCTATTTTGCATCGGTCTTCGCTTGAGTTCTTGCTGTTGAGTTCTTCGTGTTGAACTCTTTTAACGATTCTCTTTTCGGGAGTAATATAATTGTCGCTCGCGAGTTGAGACTCAGTGAGTGAGTGAATGACTGAATAAGTCAATTCAAAAAGTCTTGCAAACACTCTTTAGGATTTTTCTTAATAAATAATATTTACTTTATTTTTATTTTGCGTTTTTTTTTTGTTTATTTTTCTTAATGTAAGTAATTAGTCAAAAATATTTAATTTTCTCCAACTATTTTTTTTTTTTTTTAGCTTAAATCGAATACTTGATTAACAATAGAAAAAATATTTGTTTGTTTATTTAGTTTAGGATATAGTTGTAAACTATCAACCTAACAATTTTTACAAGCACTAGCTACTACGGCCATCGGCTTATACGATAACCACATCCATACACTAACATGGGATTCGAACCCGGATCCCCGTTGTTCAGTTGCAATTATGACAGGGCCACTTAGACAAAAAAGAAAAAATAAAAACAAAACTATATAAATGAATTCAATGAATATTTCTTATTTATTTTGACTAATTGTTTAGCTTAGTTAATAACAGGGAGTTTAAATTGTCTGCTCTTATTGAACTCGACGTTCACTCAGTATGAAATGCAGGGCTGAAAATGCCCGTTCTACTAACACGTCGCAATTTAATAAGCATCACTCGCTTAAAGACGTTTTGCTTCATTTCACTCATGCAAATACTCGCGGTCTAAGTGAGACGAAAAAGAAACGAAAAAAAACGATTGTTGTCCGAGCGCGTGTGAGACAAACGAAGAGATTACCGATACTCTGCTCGCGAGTATTCTTTTCATATACTCAGTAGAGAGACTTATTTGAAGACGTCGCAAAACACTCAATTGTTATTTGCGAGCTATGATTCTTTGTGAAAACTCAACCGATATTTAATTGAAATACCATTTATATTGACTCTACTTCAAAATAATTATGATTTCGACAATTTAAAATTTTTTTCACCTTTATTATACCCTTGCAGAGGGTATATTGTTTTTGTCACGAAGTTTGTAACGCATTGAAGGAGGCGTTTCCGACCATATAAAGTATATATATTCTTGATCAGCATCAACAGCCGAGTCGATATAGCCATGTCCGTCTGTCCGTCTGTCCGTCTGTTTCTATGCGAACTAGTCTCTCAGTTATAAAGCTATCTTAATGAAACTTGGTACAGATGTGTATTCTCTCTGCACGCAGATCATTTGTAAAAATCGGACAGATCGGACTACTATATCATATAGCTCCCATAGGAACAATCGGTCGAAATGCATGAAATGAAATGAAATGTATGAACATTTTCGGTGTCTATTGACCGATTTCAACCAAATTCACGCTATATGCATTTATAATCGTTCTTCGACTGTTGACCAAATTTCATCTAAATCGGACCACTATATCATATAGCTCCCATAGGAACAATCAGTTCAAATGCTTAGTATGAACATTTTCGGTGTCTATTGACCGATTTCAACGAAATTCATACAGAATGTATTTCTCATTGTCTACCATCTGTTGACCAAATTTCATCCAAATCGGACCACTATATCATATAGCTTCCATAGGAACAATCGGTTGAAAATGCTTAGTATGAACATTTTCGGTGTCTATTGACCGATTTCAACGAAATTCAAGGAGAATGTATTTCTCATTGTCCCCCATCTGTTGACCAAATTTCATCTAAATCGGACCACTATATAATATAGCTTCCATAGGAACAATCGGTTGAAAATGCTTAGTATGAACATTTTCGGTGTCTATTGACCGATTTCAACGAAATTCACACAGAATGTATTTCTCATTGTCCCCCATCTGTTGACCAAATTTCATCCAAATCGGACCACTATATCATATAGCTCCCATAGGAACAATCGGTTCAAATGCTTAGTATGAACATTTTCGGTGTCTATTGACCGATTTCAACGAAATTCATACAGAATGTATTTCTCATTGTCCCCCATCTGTTGACCAAATTTCAAATCGGACTACTATATCATATAACTAGCATAGAAATAATTGGTTAAAAAAACCAAATTAATGCAATATTCATGACTGCAAGGGTATTTAATCTTTGGCGAGCCGAAGATAACCGTTTATTCTTGTTTTTTTTTTTTAATTTTTAGGCGTTTCTAGTCGTCCTAGACGATTTTGGACCTTATTTTGGAATCACCACATTTTAAGCTTTGGTCTTGATTTTCTCTGTGAAAACTCAACCGATTTTTAATTGAAATACCATTTATATTGACTCTACTTCAAAATAATTATGATTTCGACAATTTAAAATTTTTTTCACCTTTATTTTTTAGACCCCGTACTCTAAAAAAGAGTAGAGGGGTCTATTAGGTTTGTCAGAAGCGAAATGTGCGTAACAGGCAGAAGGAGGCGTGGCCGACCCCATAAAGTATATATATTCTTGATCAGCATCAACAGCCGAGTCGATATAGCAATGTCCGTCTGTCCGTCTGTCCGTCCGTCCGTATGAACACCTTGATCTTTTAAACTACAAAAACTAGATCCACCAAATTTATAATGAAAGTCCGTTATTATCTTACGCAGGTTAAGTTTATTTCAAATTTTTGCCACGCCTCTCACCGCCCCCGCAATGAGCAAAAAACCAGACACACCTCGAAAAAAATGTAGTTTTAGGCCAATAACTCAGTAACTATGGCACTTAGGAACACCATTTCTGGTTGCTAGAGTTGCTAGAGACAGCCTTAATGCAATGCCAAAATTTTGGCCTGGCACGCCCCCTTTTCTCAACAAAGCTAAAAAACTTTCAAAATTTCAAGCTCAAAATTTGCAGGATTTAGGGCATTTATTCAAATAGTACAGTGTTTATAATTAATGATTCGAAGAGAGGAATATCATATCAAACTATATTCCAAGCGGCGTTAAAATCCGTCAATTAACAAAAAAGTTAGAACGTTAGAAAGTTTATGTAAATTAGCTGCAATTTCGCTGCGACGCTGCAACGCTGCCGTGCCGACCAGTGCTAGGCACGCATACATACATATGTGAATACACATAATTTCAAACGAGTGTGTACTTGTATGTATAACATGTAAATGCGAATAAGCGGAACATGCTTGAAAGTAGCGCGTGGTGCGAATGGTAGAGTTACGGCGCGATGTGAAATCGTTGCCTGAGGGTCGTAGGTTCGAATGCTGGCAATGAGAATTGCTAATTTAATTTTTTTTTTAAATATCAATTTAAAATATACATATAAATTTTAACTTTTAAATTTCGTTATAAAATTTTAATTTAAATTAAATATAAATGCGCATTATTATGGGAGTACGGGGTCTTTTACAGTCGGCTCGATCGACTGTAGCTTTTCCTACTTGTTTTTTCATTTTTAGGCGTTTCTAGTCATCCTATACGATTTTTGACCTTATTTTGGAATCACCACATTTTAAGTTTTGGTCTCAATTTTCTCTGTGAGAACTCAACCGATTTTTAATTGGAGTAGCATTTATATTGACTCTACTTTTTTACCTTGTTTGTTTTTCCATTTTTAGGCGTTTCTAGTCGTTTTAGACGGTGTTGGACCTTAGTTTGAAATCACTACATTTTAAGTTTTGATCTTAATTTTCTCTGTGATACCTCAACCGATTTTTAATTGGGATACCATTTATATTGACTCTACTTCAAAATAATTATGATTTCGACAATTAAAAATTTTGTTCACCTTTTTTTGTTTTTTAATTCTTATGCGTTTTAAGTTGTTCCAGACGATTATGGACCTTATTTTGGAATCACCATATTTTAAGTTTTGTCTTTTTTTTTTGTGAAAACTAAACCGATTTTTAATTGAAATACCATTTATATTGACTCTACTTCAAAATAATTATGATTTCGACAATTTAAAATTTTTGAAATACCATTTATATTGACTCTACTTCAAAATAATTATGATTTCGACAATTTAAAATTTTTTTCGCCTTGTTTGTTTTTCGATTTTTAAGCGTTTCTTGTCGTCCTAGACGATTTTGGACCTTATTTTGGAATCGCCACATTAAAAGCATTAATCTTGATTTCCTCATTGAAAATTCAACCGATTTTTAATTGAAATACCATTTATATTGACTCTACTTCAAAATAATTATGATTTCGACAGTTTAAAATTTTTGAAATACCATTTATATTGACTCTACTTCAAAATTATTATGATTTCTACAATTTAAAATTTCCTTCACCTTTTTTATTTTTTGATTTTTAAGCGTTTCTTGTCGTTTTAGACGATTTTAGACATTAGTTTGAAATCACCACATTTTAAGTTTTGATCTTAATTTTCTCTGTGAAAACTCAACCGATTTTTAATTGGGATACCATTTATATTGACTCTACTTCAAAATAATTATGATTTCGACAATTTAAAATTTTTGAAATACCATTTATATTGACTCTACTTCAAAATAATTATGATTTCGAGAATTTAAAATTTTTTCCGACTTGTTTGTTTTTCGATTTTTAAGCGTTTCTTTTCGTTTTAGACGATTTTGGACATTAGTTTGAAATCACCACATTTTAAGATTTGATCTTCATTTTCTCTGTGAAAACTCAACCGATTTTTAATTGGGATACCATTTATATTGACTCTACTTCAAAATAATTATGATTTCGACAGTTTAAAATTTTTGAAATACCATTTATATTGACTCTACTTCAAAAATTTTATGATTTCTACAATTTAAAATTTTCTTCACCTTTTTTTATTTTTTAATTTTTATGCGTTTCTAGTCGTTCTAGACGATTTTGGACCTTAATTTGGAATCACCACATTTTAAGCTTTGATCTTGATTTTCTCTGTGAAAGCTTAACTTATTTTTAATTGGAATACCATTTATATTGACTCTACTTCAAAATAATTATGATTTCGTCAATTTAAAATTTTTTTCAACTTATTTGTTTTTTAATTTTTAGGCGTTTCTAGTCGTCCTAGGCGATTTTTTACCTTTTTTTGGAATCACCTCATTGAAAGCACCAATCTTGATTTTCTCTGTGAAAACTCAACAAATTTTTAAATGGAATACCATTTATATTGACTCTACTTTAAAATAATTATGATTTCGACAATTTAATATTTTTTTCAACTTATTTTGTTTTTTCCATTATTAGGCGTTTCTAGGCGTTCTATTTTCATTTATAGGCATTTATAATCGTCCTAGACGATTTAACCCTTTATTTTGGAATCACCACATTTTAAGTTTTGATCTTAATTTTCTCTGTGAGAACTCAACCGATTTTTAATTGGAGTACCATTTATATTGACTCTACTTCAAAATAATTATGATTTCGAGAATTTAAAATTTTTTTCGCCTTGTTTGTTTTTCGATTTTTAAGCGTTTCTTGTCGTTTTAGACGATTTTGGACATTAGTTTTAAATCACCACATTTTAAGTTTTGATCTTAATTTTCTCTGTGAAAACTCAACCGATTTTTAATTGGGATACCATTAATATTGACTCAACTTCAAAATAATTATGATTTCGACAATTTAAAACTTTTGAAATACCATTTATATTTACTCTACTTCAAAATAATTATGATTTCGACAATTTAAAATTTCCTTCACATTTTTTTGTTTTTTAATTTTTATGCGTTTCTAGTCGTTCTAGACGATTTTGGACCTTACTTTGGAATCACCACATTTTAGGCTTTGATCTTGATTTTGTCTGTGAAAACTCAACCGATTTTAGGTTACCATTTATATTGACTCTACTTCAATATAATTATGATTTGGACAATTTAAAATTTTTTTCAACTTATTTGTTTTTTCATTTTTAGGCGTTTCTAGTCGTCCTAGGCGATTTTGGCCCTTATTTTGGAATCACCTCATTGAAAGCAACAATCTTGATTTTCTCTGTGAAAACGCAACCAATTTTTAAATGAAATACCATTTATATTGACTCTACTTCAAAATAATTATGATTTCGACAATTAAAAATTTTGTTAATCTTTTATTGTTTTTTAATTTTTATGCGTTTCTAGTCATTCTAGAAGATTATGGACCTTATTTTGGAATCACCATATTTTAAGTTTTGTCCTTTTTAGACCCCGTACTCTAAAAAAGAATAGAGGGGTCTATTAGGTTTGTCAGAAGCGAAATGTGCGTAACAGGCAGAAGGAGGCGTTGCCGACCCCATAAAGTATATATATTCTTGATCAGCATCAACAGCCGAGTCGATATAGCAATGTCCGTCTGTCCGTCTGTCTGTCCGTCCGTTCGTATGAACACCTGGATCTTTTAAACTACAAAAGCTAGAGCCACCAAATTTATATTGAAAGTCCGTTATTAACTTACGCAGGTTAAGTTTATTTCAAATTTTTGCCACGCCGCTTACCGCCCCCGCAATGAGCAAAAAACCAGACACACCTCGAAAAAAATGTAGTTTTAGGCCAATAACTCAGTAACTATAGCACTTAGGAACACCAGTTGCTAGAGTTGCTAGAGACAGCCTTAATGCAATGCCAATGTCATTTTGGCCTGCCACGCCCCCTTTTCTCATATAAGCTAAAAAACTTTCAAAATTTCAAGCTCAAAATTCTCAGGATTTAGGGCATTTAGTCAAACAGTACAGTGTTTATAATTAATGATTCGAAGAGACTATATTCCAAGCGGCGTTAAAATCCGTCAATTAACAAAAAAGTTAGAACGCTAGAAAGTTTATGTAATTTAGCTGCAATTTCGCCACCAGTGTGACGTCAGCGCTGCTCGCAGACGCTGCGTCGCTGCGAAGCTGCGGCGCTGCCGTGCCGACCAGTGCTAGGCACGCATACATACAT
The DNA here is from genome assembly GCA_018152125.1 of Drosophila dunni. Taxonomy (NCBI): domain Eukaryota; kingdom Metazoa; phylum Arthropoda; class Insecta; order Diptera; family Drosophilidae; genus Drosophila; species Drosophila dunni. The sequence continues at coordinate 3,812 of JAECXC010001044.1, read as the reverse complement.
ATGTGAATACACATAATTTCAAACGAGTGTGTACTTGTATGTATAACATGTAAATGCGAATAAGCGGAACATGCTTGAAAGTAGCGCGTGGTGCGAATGGTAAAGTTACGGCGCGATGTGAAATCGTTGCCTGAGGGTCGTAGGTTCAAATGCTGGCAATGAGAATTGCTAATTTAATTTTTTTTTAAATATTAATTCAAAATATACATATAAATTTTAATTTTTAAATTTCGTTATAAAATTTAAATTCTAATTAAATACAAATGCGCATTATTATGGGAGTACGTGGTCTTTTACAGTCGGCTCGATTGACTGTAGCCTTTCTTACTTGTCGTTTTTCCATTTATAGGCATTTCTAGTCGTCCTAGACGATTTGAGACCTTATTTTGGAATCACCACATTTAAAGCTTTGATCTTGATTTTCTCTGTGAAAACTCAACCGATTTTAAATGGAAATACCATTTATATTGACTCAACTTCAAAACAATTATGATTTCGACAATTTAAAATTTTTTTCAATGTATTTGTTTTTTAATTTTTATGCGTTTTTAGTCGTTCCAGACGATTTTGGACCTTATTTTGGAATCACCACATTTTAAGCTTTGATCTTGATTTTCTCTGTGAAAGCTCAACTTATTTTTAAATGGAATACCGTTTATATTGACTCTACTTCAAAATAATTATGATTTCGTCAATTTAAATTTTTTTTTTCAACTTTTAAGACCCCGTACTCTAAAAAAGAGTAGAGGGGTCTATTAGGTTTGTCAGAAGCGAAATGTGCGTAAAAGGCAGAAGGAGGCATGGCCGACCCCATAAAGTATATATATTCTTGATCAGCATCAACAGCCGAGTCGATATAGCAATGTCCGTCTGTCCGTCTGTCTGTCTGTCCGTCTGTTTGTCCGTCGGTCCGTATGAACACCTGGATCTTTTAAACTACAAAAGCTAGAACCACCAAATTTATAATGAAAGTCCGTTATTAAGCTACGCAGGTTAAGTTTATTTCATATTTTTGCCACGCCCCTTACCGCCCCCGCAATGAGCAAAAAACCAGACACAGCTCGAAAAAAAAACTCAGTAACTATGGCACTTAGGAACACCATTTCTGGTTGCTAGAGTTGCTAGAGACAGCCTTAATGCAATGCCATTCAAAATTTTGGCCTGCCACGCCCTCTTTTCTCATATAAACTAAAAAACTTTCAAAATTTCAAGCTCAAAATTTGCAGGATTTAGGGCATTTAGTCAAATAGTACAGTGTTTATAATTAATTATTCGAAGAGAGGAATATCATATCAAACTATATTCCAAGCGGCGTTAAAATCCGTCAATTAACAAAAAAGTTAGAACGTTAGAAAGTTTATGTAAATTAGCTGCAATTTCGCTGCGACGCTGCAACGCTGCCGTGTCGACCAGTGCTAGGCACGCATACATACATATGTGCATACACATAATTTCAAACGAGTGTGTACTTGTATGTATAACATGTAAATGCGAATAAGCGGAATATGCTTGAAAGTAGCGGGTGGTGCGAATGGTAGAGTTACTGCGCGATGTGAAATCGTTGCCTGAGGGTCGTAGGTTCGAATGCTGGCAATGAGAATTGCTAATTTAATTTTTTTTAAATATCAATTCAAAATATACATATATATCTTAATTTTTAAATTTTGTTATAAAATTTTAATTCAAATTAAATACAAATGCGCATTATTATGGGAGTACGGGGTCTTTTACAGTCGGCTCGATCGACTGTAGCCTTTCCTACTTTTTTTTTGGTGAAAACTCAACCGATTTTTAATTGGAATACAATTTATGTTGACTCCATTTCAAAATAATTATGATTTGGACAATTTAAATTTTTTTAACTTTTTTGTTTTTTCTTTTATAGGCATTTTTAGTCGTCCTAGACGATTTGAGACCTTATTTTGGAATCACCACATTTAAAGCTTTGATCTTGATTTTCTCTGTGAAAACTCAACCGATTTTAAATTGAAATACCATTTATATTGACTCAACTTCAAAATAATTATGATTTCGACAATTTACAATTTTTTTCAATTTATTTGTTTTCCATTTTTAGGCGTTTCTAGTCGTCCTAGACAATTTTGGACATTATTTTAAAATCGCCACATTAAAAGCATTAATCTTGATTTCCTCTGTGCAAATTCAACCGATTTTTAATTGAAATACCATTTATATTGACTCTACTTCAAAATTATTATGATTTCGAGAATTTAAAATTTTTTTCGCCTTGTTTGTTTTTCGATTTTTAAGCGTTTCTTGTCGTTTTAGACGATTTTGGACATTAGTTTGAAATCATCACATTTTAAGTTTTGATCTTAATTTTCTCTGTGGAAACTCAACCGATTTTTAATTGGGATACCTTTTATATTGCCTCTACTTCAAAATAATTATGATTTCGACAATTTAAAATTTTTGAAACACCATTTATATTGACTCTACTTCAAAATAATTATGATTTCGACAATTTAAAATTCCCTTTAACTTTTTTTTGTTTTTTAATTTTTATGCGTTTTTAGTCGGTCCAGACGATTTTGGACCTTATTTTGGAATCAACACATTTTAAGCTTTGATATTGATTTTCTCTGTGAAAGCTCAACTTATTTTGAAATGGAATACCATTTATATTGACTCTACTTCAAAATAATTATGATTTCGACAATTTAAAATTTCCTTCAACTTTTTTTGTTTTTTAATTTTTATGCGTTTCTAGTCGTTCTAGACGATTATGGACCTTATTTTGGAATCACCATATTTTAAGTTTTGTGCTTTTTTTTTGTGAAAACTCAACCGATTTTTAATTGGAATACAATTTATGTTGACTCTATTTCAAAATAATAATGATTTGGACAATTTAAATTTTTTTTAACTTTTTTGTTTTTCCATTTATAGGCATTTCTAGTCGTCCTAGACGATTTGAGACCTTATTTTGGAATCAGCACATTTAAAGCTTTGATCTTGATTTTCTCTGTGAAAACTCAACCGATTTTAAATTGGGATACCATTTATATTGACTCTACTTCAAAATAATTATGATTTCGACAAATTAAATTTTTGAAATACCATTTATATTGACTCTACTTCAAAATAATTATGATTTCGACAATTTAAAATTTCCTTCAACTTTTTTTGTTTTTTAATTTTTATGCGTTTCTAGTCGTTCTAGACGATTATGGACCTTATTTTGGAATCACCACATTTTAAGCTTTGTTCTTGATTTTCTCTGTGAAAACTCAACCGATTTTTAATTGGAATACAATTTATGTTGACTCTACTTCAAAATAATAATGATTTCGACAATTTAAAATTTTTTTCGCCTTGTTTGTTTTTCGATTTTTAAGCGTTTCTAGGCGTTTTAGACGATTTTGGACCTTAGTTTGAAATCATCACATTTTAAGTTTTGATCTTAATTTTCTCTGTGGAAACTCAACCGATTTTTAATTGGGATACCATTTATATTGACTCTACTTCAAAATAATTATGATTTCGACAAATTAAATTTTTGAAATACCATTTATATTGACTCTACTTCAAAATAATTATGATTTCGACAATTTAAAATTTCCTTCACCTTTTTTTTTTTTTTAATTTTTATGCGTTTCTAGTCGTTCTAGACGATTTTGGACCTTATTTTGGAATCACCACATTTTAAACATTGATCTTGATTTTCTCTTTGAAAACTCAACCGATTTTTAATTGGAATACTATTTATATTGACTCTACTTCAAAATAATTATGATTTCGACAATTTAAAATTTTTTTCAACTTCTTTGTTTTTCCATTTATAGGAGTTT
>JAECXC010001043.1:0-101160 GCA_018152125.1 Drosophila dunni | reverse complement strand
AGAGCCAGCAGAGGCGGCAGAGAGCCCGCAGAGGTGTCAGAGAGCCATTAGAAAAGGGCGGTAGAAGCCCAGCAGAGGCGTCAGAGAGCCAGCAGAGGCGTCAGAGAGCCAGCAGAGTCGTCAGAGAGCCAGCAGAGGCGGCAGAGGCATCAGAGATCCAGCAGAGGCGTCAGAGAGCCAGCAGAGGCGGCAGAGAGCCTGCAGAGGCGTCAGAGAGCCAGCAGAGGAGGCAGAGAGCCAGCAGAGGCCAAGCAGAGGCGGCAGAGAGCCAGCAGAGGCGTCAGAGAGCCAGCAGAGGCGTCAGAGAGCCAGCAGAGGCGTCAGAGAGCCAGCAGAGGCCAGCAGAGGCGGCAAAGAGAAAAGGCCGGCAGAGGCCAGCAGAGGGCCAGCAGAGGCCCAACAGAGGCCGTGCAGAGATCTTCAGAAGAGGCGGCAGAGAGCCAGCAGAGGCAAGCAGAGAGCCAGCAGAGGTCAGAAGTGGCAACAGAGAGGCCAGCAGAGGCGTCAGAGAGCCAGCAGAGGGCGTCAGAGAGGATCAGCAGAGGCGCTCAGAGAGCCCCAGCAGAGGCTCAGAGAGCCAGCAGATTCAGCAGAGGCGGCAGAGAGCCTGCAGAGGCGTCAGATAGCCAGCAGAGGCAGCAAAGAGCCAGCAGAGGCGTCAGAGAGCCAGCAGAGTGCCCAGCAGAGGCGTCAGAGAGCCAGCAGAGGCGTCAGAGAGCCAGCAGAGGCGTCAGAGAGAGGCCAGCAGAGGCGGCAGAGAGCTCAGAGAGGCGGCAGAGAGCCAGCAGAGGCGGCAGAGAGCCAGCAGAGGCCAAGCAGAGGCGTCAGAGAGCCAGCAGAGGCGCCAGAGTTCCAGCAGAGGCGTCAGAGAGCCAGCAGAGGCGTCAGAGAGCCAGCAGAGGCGCTCCGAGAGGCCCCAGCAGAGGCGTCAGAGAGCCAGCAGAGGCGTCAGCAGAGGCCAGCAGAGGCCAGCAGAGGCGTCAGAGAGCCAGCAGAGGCGTCAGAGAGCCAGCAGCAGAGGCGGCAGAGAGCCAGCAGAGGCGTCAGAGAGCAGCCAGCAGAGGCGGCAGAGATTCAGCAGAGGCGTCAGAGAGCAGCAGAGGCGTCAGAGAGCAAGCAGAGGCGTCAGAGAGCCAGCAGAGGTGTCAGAGAGACCAGCAGAGGCCCAGCAGAGGCGCCAGAGAGCAGCAGAGGCGTCAGAGAGCCAGCAGAGGCGTCAGAGAGCCAGCAGAGGCGTCAGAGAGACAGCAGAGGTGCTCAGAGAGCCAGCAGAGGCGGCAGAGAGCCAGCAGAGAGGCGCAGAGGCCAGCAGAGGCGTCAGAGATCCAGCAGAGGGCCAGAGAGCCAGCAGAGGCGTCAGAGAGCAGCAGAGGCGTCAAAGAGCCAGCAGAGGCGTCAGAGAGCCAGCAGAGGCGGCAGAGAGCCAGCAGAGGCGTCAGAGAGCCAAAGCAGAGGCGGCAGAGATCCAGCAGAGGCAGAGGCGTCAGAGACCCAGCAGAGGCGTCAGAGATCCAGCAGAGGCGTCAGAGAGGCTCGAAGCAGAGGCGGCAGAGCGCCAACAGATACGTCAGAGAGCCAGCAGAGGCGTAGTGGCAGCAGAGGCCCAGCAGAGGCGTCAGAGACCCAGCAGAGGCGCCAGAGAGCCAGCAGAGGCCCAAAGAGACAGCAGAGTCCAGCAGAGGCGTCAGCAGAGCCAAAGCAGAGGCGGCAGAGAGCCAGCAGAGGCGGCAGAGAGCTAGCAGAGGTGGCAGATATCAAGCAGAGGCGTCAGATACCCAGCAGAGGCCTAGCAGAGGCGTCAGAGAGCCAGCAGAGGCGGCAGAGAGCCAGCAGAGGCGTCAGAGAGCCAGCAGAGGCGGCAAAGAGCCAGCAGAGGCGTTAGAGAGCCAGCAGAGAGTCAGAGGAGCCAGCAGAGGCGTCAGAAGAGCCAGCAGAGGCGTCAGAGAGCCAGCAGAGGCGTCAGGAGAGCCAGCAGAGGCGCAGAGAGGCGCAGCAGAGAGCCAGCAGAGGCGGCAGAGAGCCAGCAGAGGCGGCAGAGAGCCAGCAGAGGCGTCAGAGAGCCAGCAGAGGCGGCAGAGAGCCAGCAGAGGTGTCAGAGAGCCAGCAGAGGCCCAGCAGAGGCGGCAGAGAGCCAGCAGAGGCGTCAGGAGAGCCAGCAGAGGCGTCAGAGAACCAGCAGAGCCAGCAGAGGCGTCAGAGAGCCAGCAGAGGCGGCAGAGAGCTCCGCAGAGGCGTCAAAGAGCCAGCAGAGGCGGCAGAGAGCCAGCAGAGGCGTCAGAGAGCCAGCAGAGGCGTCAGAGAGCCAGCAGAGGCGTCAGAGAGCCAGCTGAGGCGTCAGAGAGCCAGCAGAGGCGTCAGAGAGCCAGCAGAGGCGTCAGATAGAGCAGCAGAGAGCCAGCAGAGGCGTCAGAGATCCAGCAGAGGCGTCAGAGAGCCAGCAGAGGCGTCAGAGAGCCAGCAGAGGCGTCAGAGAGCCAGCAGAGGCGGCAGAGACACAGAGGCCCACAGAGGCGCAGAGAGCCAGCAGAGGGCGTCAGAGAGCCAGCAGAGGCGAGCAGAGAGCCGTCAGAGAGCCAGCAGAGGCGTCAGAGAGCCAGCAGAGGCGTCAGAGAGCCAGCAGAGGCCAGAGCAGAGAGACGGCAGAGAGCCAGCAGAGGCGTCAGAGAGCCAGCAGAGGCGTCAGAGAGCCAGCAGAGGCTCAGAAGAGCAGAGGCGCAGAGAGCAGCAGAGGCGTCAGAGAGCCAGCAGAGGCCGCAGAACAGCAGAGGCGTCAGAGAGCTAGCAGGGCAGAAGCAGAGGCGGCAGAGAGCCAGCAGAGGCGTCAGAGATCAGCAGAGGCCAGAGCAGAGGCGTCAGAGACCAGCAGAGGCGGCAGAGAGCCAGCAGAGGCGTCAGAGAGCCAGCAGAGGCGTCAGAGAGCCAGCAGAGGCGTCAGAGAGCCAGCAGAGGCGTCAGAGAGCCAGCAGAGGCCAGCAGAGGCGTCAGAGAGCCAGCAGAGGCGTCAGAGAGCCAGCAGAGGCTAGAGAGGCGGCAGAGAGGCAGCAGAGGCGTCAGAGAGCCAGCAGAGGCGTCAGAGAGTCAGCAGAGGCGTCAGGAGAGCCAGCAGAGGCGCAGAGAGCCAGCAGAGGCGTCAGAGAGCCAGCAGAGGCGTCAGAAAGCAGCAGAGGCCAAGCAGAGGCGCTCAGAGACCCAGCAGAGGCGCAGAGAGCAGCAGAGGCGTCAGAGATCCAGCAGAGGCGGCAGAGAGCCAGAGGCAGCAGAGGCGGCAGAGAGCCAGCAGAGGCGGCAGAGAGCCAGCAGAGGCGTCAGAGAGCCAGCAGAGGCGTCAGAGAGCCAGCAGAGGCGTCAGAGAGCCAGCAGAGGCGTCAGAGAGCCAGCAGAGGCGTCAGAGAGCCAGCAGAGGCCCGCAGAGGCCAGAAAGCCAGAGGCGTCAGAAAGCCAGCAGAGGCGGCAGAGAGCCAGCAGAGGCGTCAGAGAGACAGAGGCCAGCAGAGTCACAGAGAGCCAGCAGAGGCGTCAGAGATCAGCAGAGGCGGCAGAGAGCCAGCAGAGGCGTCAGAGAGCCAGCAGAGGCGGCAGAGAGCCAGCAGAGGCGTCAGGAGAGCCACAGAGAGTCAGAGGCGTCAGAGAGCCAGCAGAGGCGGCAGAGAGCCAGAGAGGCGTCAGAGAGCCAGCAGAGGCGTCAGAGAGCCAGCAGAGGCGTCAGAGAGCCAGCAGAGGCGGCAGAGAGCCAGCAGAGGCGTCAGAGAGCCAGCAGAGGCGTCAGAGAGCCAGCAGAGGCGTCAGAGAGCCAGCAGAGGCGGCAGAGAGACAGCAGAGGCGTCAGAGAGCAAAGCAGAGGCCAGCAGAGGCGTCAGAGAGCCAGCAGAGGCGAACAGAGAGGCGTCAGAGAGCCAGCAGAGGCGTCAGAGACCCAGCAGAGGCCCAGCAGAGGCGGCAGAGAGCCAGCAGAGGCGTCAGAGAGCCAGCAGAGAGGCAGCAAAGCCAGAGACCCAGCAGAGGCGTCAGAGAGCCAGCAGAGGCGTCAGAGAGCAAGCAGAGGCGTCAGAGAGCCAGCAGAGGCGTCAGAGAGCCAGCAGAGGCGTCAGAGAGCCAGCAGAGGCGTCAGAGAGCCAGCAGAGGCCAGCAGAGGCGGCAGAGAGCCGAGCAGAGGCCAGAGAGCCAGCAGAGGCGTCAGAGAGCCAGCAGAGGCGCAGAGAGCCAGCAGAGGCGTCCAGCAGAGCGGCAGAGAGCCAGCAGAGGCGTCAGAGAGCCAGCAGAGGCGCAGAGAGCCAGCAGAGGCGTCAGAGAGCCAGCAGAGGCGTCAGAGAGCCAGCAGAGGCGTCAGAGAGGCAGCACAGGCCCAGCAGAGGCGGCAGAGAGCCAGCAGAGGCGTCAGAGAGCCAGCAGAGGCGGCAGAGAGCCAGCAGAGGCGTCAGAGAGCCAGCAGAGGCGCAGAGGCGTCAGAGAGCCAGCAGAGGCGTCAGAGGCCAGCAGAGGCGGCAGAGAGCCAGCAGAGGCGTCAGAGAGCCAGCAGAGGCGTCAGAGAGCCAGCAGAGGCGTCAGAGAGCCAGCAGAGGCGGCAGAGAAGAGGCGTCAGAGAGCCAGCAGAGGCGTCAGAGAGCCAGCAGAGGCGTCAGAGAGCCAGAGAGCAGAGGCGTCAGAGAGCCAGCAGAGGCGTCAGAGAGCCAGCAGAGGCCAGCAGAGGTGGCAGAGACCAGAGGCGTCAGAGAGCCAGCAGAGGCCAGCAGAGGCGCAGAGAGCTAGCAGAGGCGCCAGAGAGCCAGCAGAGGCGTCAGAGAGCCAGCAGAGGCGCAGAGAGGTCAGCAGAGAGGCCCAGCAGAGGCGGCAGAGAGCCAGCAGAGGCCTCAGTAGAGGCGGCAGAGAGCCAGCAGAGGCGTCAGAGCCAGCAGAGGCGTCAGAGAGCCAGCAGAGGCGTCAGAGAGCCAGCAGAGGCCCAGCAGAGGCGTCAGAGAGCCAGCAGAGGCGCAGAGAGCCAGCAGAGGCGTCAGAGAGCCAGCAGAGGCGTCAGAGAGCCAGCAGAGGCGTCAGAGAGAGCAGAGCAGAGGCCCAGCAGAGGCGTCAGAGAGCCAGCAGAGGCGTCAGAGAGCCAGCAGAGGCGCAGACAGAGGAGGTTCAGAGAGCAGCAGAGGCCAGCAGAGGCGGCAGAGAGCCAGCAGAGGCGTCAGAGAGCCAGCAGAGGCGTCAGAGAGCCAGCAGAGGCCCAGCAGAGGCAGCAGAGAGCCAGCAGAGGCGTCAGAGAGCCAGCAGAGGCGGCAGAGAGCCAGCAGAGGCGTCAGAGAGCCAGCAGAGGCGGCAGAGAGCCAGCAGAGGCGTCAGAGAGCCAGCAGAGGCGTCAGAGAGCCAGCAGAGGCGTCAGAGAGCCAGCAGAGGTGTCAGAGAGCCAGCAGAGGCCAGCAGAGGCGTCAGAGAGCCAGCAGAGGCGTCAGAGAGCCAGCAGAGGCGGCAGAGAGCCAGCAGAGGCGTCAGAGAGCAAGCAGAGGTGTCAGAGAGCCAGCAGAGGCGGCAGAGAGCCAGCAGAGGCGTCAGAGAGCCAGCAGAGGCGGCAGAGAGCCAGCAGAGGCGTCAGAGAGCCAGCAGAGGCGTCAGAGAGCCAGCAGAGGCGTCAGAGAGCCAGCAGAGGCGTTAGAGAGCCAGCAGAGGCGTCAGAGAGCCAGCAGAGGCGTCAGAGAGTCAGCAGAGGCGTCAGAGAGCCAGCAGAGGCGGCAGAGGCATCAGAGATCCAGCAGAGGCGTCAGAGAGCCAGCAGAGGCGGCAGAGAGCCAGCAGAGGCGTCAGAGAGCCAGCAGAGGAGGCAGAGAGCCAGCAGAGGCGGCAGAGAGCCAGCAGAGGCGTCAGAGAGCCAGCAGAGGCGGCAGAGAGCCAGCAGAGGCGTCAGAGAGCCAGCAGAGGCGGCAGAGAGCCAGCAGAGGCGTCAGAGAGCCAGCAGAGGCCCAGCAGAGGCGTCAGAGAGCCAGCAGAGGCGTCAGAGAGCCAGCAGAGGCGTCAGAGAGCCAGCAGAGGCGGCAGAGAGCCAGCAGAGGCCCAGCAGAGGCCAGAGAGGCCAGCAGAGGCGTCAGAGAGCCAGCAGAGGCGGCAGAGAGCCAGCAGAGGCGTCAGAGAGCCAGCAGAGGCGGCAGAGAGCCAGCAGAGGCGCGCAGAGGCGTCAGAGAGCCAGCAGAGGCGTCAGAGAGCCAGCAGAGGCGGCAGAGAGCCAGCAGAGGCGTCAGAGAGCCAGCAGAGGCGTCAGAGAGCCAGCAGAGGCGGCAGAGAGCCAGCAGAGGCCCAGCAGAGGCGTCAGAGAGCCAGCAGAGGCCAGCAGAGGCGTCAGAGAGGCCAGCAGAGGCGTCAGAGAGCCAGCAGAGGCGGCAGAGAGCCAGCAGAGGCGTCAGAGAGCCAGCAGAGGCCAAGCAGAGGCGTCAGAGAGCCAGCAGAGGCGGCAGAGAGCCAGCAGAGGCGTCAGAGAGCCAGCAGAGGCGCCAGAGAGACAGAGAGGCCAGCAGAGGCGGCAGAGAGCCAGCAGAGGCGTCAGAGAGCCAGCAGAGGCGTCAGAGAGCCAGCAGAGGCCAGAGAGCAGCAGAGGCCAGCAGAGGCGTCAGAGAGCCAGCAGAGGCGTCAGAGAGCCAGCAGAGAGCCCAGCAGAGGCGTCAGAGAGCCAGCAGAGGCGCAGAGAGCCAGCAGAGGCGTCAGAGAGCCAGCAGAGGCGCCAGAGAGCAGAGGCGCAGAGAGCCAGCAGAGGTCCAGCAGAGGCCAAGAGAGCCAGCAGAGGCGTCAGAGAGCCAGCAGAGGCGCAGAGAGACAGAGGCGTCAGAGAGCCAGCAGAGGCGGCAGAGAGCCAGCAGAGGCGTCAGAGAGCCAGCAGAGGCGGCAGAGAGCCAGCAGAGGCGTCAGAGAGCCAGCAGAGGCCAAGCAGAGGCGTCAGAGAGCCAGCAGAGGCGGCAGAGAGCCAGCAGAGGCGTCAGAGAGCCAGCAGAGGCGTCAGAGAGCCAGCAGAGGCGCAGAGAGCCAGCAGAGGCGGCAGAGAGCAGAGGCGTCAGAGAGCCAGCAGAGGCGGCAGAGAGCCAGCAGAGGCGTCAGAGAGCCAGCAGAGGGTCAAGCAGAGGCGTCAGAGAGCCAGCAGAGGCGTCAGAGAGCAGAGCCAGCAGAGGCGTCAGAGAGCCAGCAGAGGCGTCAGAGAGCCAGCAGAGGCGCAGAGAGAGGCGCAGAGAGCCAGCAGAGGCGTCAGAGAGCCAGCAGAGGCGTCAGAGAGCCAGCAGAGGCGGCAGAGAGCCAGCAGAAGGTCAGCAGAGGCGTCAGAGAGCCAGCAGAGGCGGCAGAGAGCCAGCAGAGGCGTCAGAGAGCCAGCAGAGGCGTCAGAGAGCCAGCAGAGGCCCAGCAGAGGCGTCAGAGAGCCAGCAGAGGCGTCAGAGAGCCAGCAGAGGCGCAGAGAGCCAGCAGAGGCGTCAGAGAGCCAGCAGAGGCGGCAGAGAGTCAGAGAGCCAGCAGAGGCGGCAGAGAGCCAGCAGAGGCGTCAGAGAGCCAGCAGAGGCGGCAGAGAGCCAGCAGAGGCCAAGCAGAGGCGTCAGAGAGCCAGCAGAGGCGGCAGAGAGCCAGCAGAGGCGTCAGAGAGCCAGCAGAGGCGGCAGAGAGCCAGCAGAGGCGTCAGAGAGCCAGCAGAGGCCCAGCAGAGGCGGCAGAGAGCCAGCAGAGGCGTCAGAGAGCCAGCAGAGGCGTCAGAGAGCCAGCAGAGGCGGCAGAGAGACAGCAGAGGCCAGCAGAGGCCCAGCAGAGGCCAGAGCAGAGGCGTCAGAGAGCCAGCAGAGGCGCCAGAGAGCAGAGCAGAGGCGGCAGAGAGCCAGCAGAGGCGTCAGAGAGCCAGCAGAGGCCAAGCAGAGGCGGCGTCAGAGAGCCAGCAGAGGCGGCAGAGAGCCAGCAGAGGCGTCAGAGAGCCAGCAGAGGCGGCAGAGAGCCAGCAGAGGCGGCAGAGAGCCAGCAGAGGCGTCAGAGAGCCAGCAGAGGCCCAGCAGAGGCGTCAGAGAGCCAGCAGAGGTGTCAGAGAGCCAGCAGAGGCCAAGCAGAGGCGTCAGAGAGCCAGCAGAGGCGGCAGAGAGCCAGCAGAGGCGTCAGAGAGCCAGCAGAGGCGGCAGAGAGCCAGCAGAGGCGGCAGAGAGCCAGCAGAGGTGTCAGAGAGCCAGCAGAGGCCAAGCAGAGGCGTCAGAGAGCCAGCAGAGGCGGCAGAGATCCAGCAGAGGCGTCAGAGAGCCAGCAGAGCCGGCAGAGAGCCAGCAGAGGCGTCAGAGAGCCAGCAGAGGCGGCAAAGAGCCAGCAGAGGCCCAGCAGAGGCAGCAGAGAGCCAGCAGAGGCGTCAGAGAGCCAGCAGAGGAGTCAGAGAGCCAGCAGAGGCCCAGCAGAGGCGTCAGAGAGCCAGCAGAGGCGTCAGAGAGCCAGCAGAGGCGTCAGAGAGCCAGCAGAGGCCCAGCAAAGGCGGCAGAGAGCAAGCAGAGGGGTCAGAGAGCCAGCAGAGGCGTCAGAGAGCCAGCAGAGGCGGCAAAGAGCCAGCAGAGGCGCAGCAGAGGCCAGCAGAGGCCGAGCAGAGGCGTCAGAGAGCCAGCAGAGGCGGCAGAGAGCCAGCAGAGGCGTCAGAGAAACAGCAGAGGTGTCAGAGAGCCAGCAGAGGCCCAGCAGAGGCGGCAGAGAGCCAGCAGAGGCGTCAGAGAGCCAGCAGAGGCCTCAGAGAGCCAGCAGAGGTGTCAGAGAGCCAGCAAAGGTCAAGCAGAGGCGTCAGAGAGCCAGCAGAGGCGGCAGAGAGCCAGCAGAGGCGTCAGAGAGCCAGCAGAGGCAGAGAGGCAGCAGAGGCCAGCAGAGGCGTCAGAGAGCCAGCAGAGGCGGCAGAGAGCCAGCAGAGGCGTCAGAGAGCCAGCAGAGGCGGCAGAGAGCCAGCAGAGGCGTCAGAGAGCCAGCAGAGGCGCCAGAGAGCCAGCAGAGGCGGCAGAGAGCCAGCAGAGGCGTCAGAGAGCCAGCAGAGGCGGCAGAGAGCCAGCAGAGGCGTCAGAGAGCCAGCAGAGGCCAGAGCAGAGAGGCGTCAGAGAGCCAGCAGAGGCGCAGAGAGCCAGCAGAGGCGTCAGAGAGCCAGCAGAGGCGGCAGAGAGCAGCAGAGGCCCAGCAGAGGCGTCAGAGAGCCAGCAGAGGCGGCAGAGAGCCAGCAGAGGCAGAGAGCCAGCAGAGGCGGCAGAGAGCCAGCAGAGGCGTCAGAGAGCCAGCAGAGGCGGCAGAGAGCCAGCAGAGGCGTCAGAGAGCCAGCAGAGGCGTCAGAGAGGCGCAGAGGCAGCAGATGGTCAGAGAGCCAGCAGAGGCGTCAGAGAGCCAGCAGAGGCGCAGAGAGAGCCAGCAGAGGCGCAGAGAGAGCCAGCAGAGGCGGCAGAGAGCAGCAGAGGCCAGCAGAGGCGGCAGAGAGCCAGCAGAGGCGTCAGAGAGCCAGCAGAGGCGAGCAGAGGCGTCAGAGAGCCAGCAGAGGCGGCAGAGAGCCAGCAGAGGCGTCAGAGAGCCAGCAGAGGCGGCAGAGAGCCAGCAGAGGCGGTAGAGAGCCAGCAGAGGTGTCAGATAGCCAGCAGAGGCCAAGCAGAGGCGTCATAGAGCCAGCAGAGGTGTCAGAGAGCCAGCAGAGGCCAAGCAGAGGCGTCAGAGAGCCAGCAGAGGCGGCAGAGAGCCAGCAGAGGCGTCAGAGAGCCAGCAGAGGCGGCAGAGAGCCAGCAGAGGCGGTAGAGAGCCTGCAGAGGTGTCAGATAGCCAGCAGAGGCCAAGCAGAGGCGTCATAGAGCCAGCAGAGGCGGCAGAGATACAGCAGAGGCGTCAGAGAGCCAGCAGAGCCGGCAGAGAGCCAGCAGAGGCGTCAGAGAGCCAGCAGAGGCGGCAAAGAGCCAGCAGAGGCCCAGCAGAGGCAGCAGAGAGCCAGCAGAGGCGTCAGAGAGCCAGCAGAGGAGTCAGAGAGCCAGCAGAGGCCCAGCAGAGGCGTCAGAGAGCCAGCAGAGGCGTCAGAGAGCCAGCAGAGGCTTCAGAGAGCCAGCAGAGGCCCAGCAAAGGCGGCAGAGAGCAAGCAAGGGGTCAGAGAGCCAGCAGAGGCGTAAGAGAGCCAGCAGAGGCGGCAAAGAGACAGCAGAGCCAGCAGAGGCCCAGCAGAGGCCGAGCAGAGGCGTCAGAGAGCCAGCAGAGGCGGCAGAGAGCCAGCAGAGGCGTCAGAGAAACAGCAGAGGTGTCAGAGAGCCAGCAGAGGCCCAGCAGAGGCGGCAGAGAGCCAGCAGAGGCGTCAGAGAGCCAGCAGAGGCCGCAGAGAGCCAGCAGAGGTGTCAGAGAGCCAGCAAAGGTCAAGCAGAGGCGTCAGAGAGCCAGCAGAGGCGGTAGAGAGCCTGCAGAGGCGTCAGAGAGCCAGCAGAGGAGGCAGAGAGCCAGCAGAGGCCAAGCAGAGGCGTCAGAGAGCCAGCAGAGGCGGCAGAGAGCCAGCAGAGGCGTAAGAGAGCCAGCAGAGGCGGCAGAGAGCCTGCAGAGGCGTCAGAGAGCCAGCAGAGGCGTCAGAGAACCAGCAGAGGCTTCAGAGAGCCAGCAGAGGCGTCAGAGAGCCAGCAGAGGCGGCAGAGAGCCAGCAGAGGTGTCAGAGAGCCAGCAGAGGCCAAGCAGAGGCGTCAGAGAGCCAGCACAGGCGGCAGAGATTCAGCAGAGGCGTCAGAGAGCCAGCAGAGCCGGCAGAGAGCCAGCAGAGGCGTCAGAGAGCCAGCAGAGGCGGCAGAGAGCCAGCAGAGGCCCAGCAGAGGCAGCAGAGAGCCAGCAAAGGCGTCAGAGAGCCAGCAGAGCCGGCAGAGAGCCAGCAGAGGCGTCAGAGAGCCAGCAGAGGCCCAGCAAAGGCGGCAGAGAGCAAGCAGATGGGTCAGAGAGCCAGCAGAGGCGTCAGAGAGCCAGCAGCGGTGTCAGAGAGCCAGCAGATTCGTAAAAGAGCCAGCAGAGGTGGCAAAGAGACAGCAGAGCCAGCAGAGGCCCAGCAGAGGCCCAGCAGAGGCGTCAGAGAGCCAGCAGAGGCGGCAGAGGCGTCAGAGAGCCAGCAAAGGCGTAAGAGAGCCAGCAGAGGCGGCAGAGAGACAGCAGAGGCGTCAGAGAGCCAGCAGAGGCCCAGCAGAGGCAGCAGAGAGCCAGCAGAGGCGTCAGAGAGCCAGCAGAGGCCCAGCAGAGGCCCAGCAGAGGCGGCAGAGAGCCAGCAGAAGCGGCAGAGAGCCAGCAGAGGCGTCAGAGAGCCAGAAGAGGCGGCAGAGAGCCAGCAGAGGCGTCAGAGAGCCATCAGATGCGGCAGAGAGCCAGCAGAGGCGTCAGAGAGCCAGCAGAGGCGTCAGAGAGCCAGCAGAGGCGTCAGAGAGCCAGCAGAGGCGCCGAGAGCAGCAGAGGCCCAGAGCAGAGAGGCGTCAGAGAGCCAGCAGAGAGGCGTCAGAGAGCCAGCAGAGGCGTCAGAGAGCCAGCAGAGGCGGCAGAGAGCAGAGGCGTCAGAGAGAGGCGGCAGAGAGCCAGCAGAGGCGTCAGAGAGCCAGCAGAGGCGGCAGAGAGCCAGCAGAGGCGCAGAGAGCCAGCAGAGGCCAGCAGAGGCGGCAGAGAGCCAGCAGAGGCGTCAGAGAGCCAGCAGAGGCCCAGCAGAGGCGTCAGAGAGCCAGCAGAGGCGTCAGAGAGCCAGCAGAGGCAGAGAGCCAGCAGAGGCGGCAGAGAGCCAGCAGAGGCGTCAGAGAGCCAGCAGAGGCGGCAGAGAGCCAGCAGAGGCCCAGCAGAGGCGGCAGAGAGCCAGCAGAGGCGTCAGAGAGCCAGCAGAGGCGGCAGAGAGCCAGCAGAGGCGTCAGAGAGCCAGCAGAGGCCCAGCAGAGGCGGCAGAGAGCAAGCAGAGGCGGCAGAGAGCCAGCAGAGGCGTCAGAGAGCCAGCAGAGGCGTCAGAGAGCCAGCAGAGGCGTCAGAGAGCCAGCAGAGGCGTCAGAGAGCCAGCAGAGAGCCAGCAGAGGCGTCAGAGAGCCAGCAGAGGCGGCAGAGAGCCAGCAGAGGCCCAGCAGAGGCGGCAGAGAGCCAGCAGAGGCGGCAGAGAGCCAGCAGAGGCGTCAGAGAGCCAGCAGAGGCGTCAGAGAGCCAGCAGAGGCGTCAGAGAGCCAGCAGAGGCGGCAGAGAGCCAGCAGAGGCCAGCAGAGGCGGCAGAGAGCCAGCAGAGGCGTCAGAGAGCCAGCAGAGGCGTCAGAGAGCCAGCAGAGGCGTCAGAGAGCCAGCAGAGGCGGCAGAGGCATCAGAGAGCCAGCAGAGGCCCAGCAGAGGCGGCAGAGAGCCAGCAGAGGCCAAGCAGAGGCGTCAGAGAGCCAGCAGAGGCGGCAGAGAGCCAGCAGAGGCGTCAGAGAGCCAGCAGAGGCGGCAGAGAGCCAGCAGAGGCCCAGCAGAGGCGGCAGAGAGCCAGCAGAGGCCCAGCAGAGGCGTCAGAGAGCCAGCAGAGGCGTCAGAGAGCCAGCAGAGACGGCAGAGAGCCAGCAGAGGCGTCAGAGAGCCAGCAGAGGCGTCAGAGAGCCAGCAGAGGCGGCAGAGAGCCAGCAGAGGCGTCAGAGAGCCAGCAGAGGCGTCAGAGAGCCAGCAGAGGCGTCAGAGAGCCAGCAGAGGCGGCAGAGGCATCAGTGAGCCAGCAGAGGCCCAGCAGAGGCGGCAGAGAGCCAGCAGAGGCCCAGCAGAGGCGGCAGAGAGCAAGCAGAGGCGGCAGAGAGCCAGCAGAGGCGTCAGAGAGCCAGCAGAGGCGTCAGAGAGCCAGCAGAGGTGTCAGAGAGGCAGCAAAGGCCAAGCAGAGGCGTCAGAGAGCCAGCAGAGGCGGCAGAGAGCCAGCAGAGGCGTCAGAGAGCCAGCAGAGGCGGCAGAGAGCCAGCAGAGGCGTCAGAGAGCCAGCAGAGGCGTCAGAGAACCAGCAGAGGCTTCAGAGAGCCTGCAGAGGTGTCAGAGAGCCAGCAGAGGTCAAGCAGAGGCGTCAGAGAGCCAGCAGAGGCGGCAGAGAGCCAGCAGAGGCGTCAGAGAGCCAGCAGAGGCGTCAGAGAGCCAGCAGAGGCGTCAGAGAGCCAGCAGAGGCCCAGCAGAGGCAGAGAGCCAGCAGAGGCGTCAGAGAGCCAGCAGAGGCGTCAGAGAGGCAGCAGAGGCGTCAGAGAGCCAGCAGAGGCGGCAGAGAGCCAGCAGAGGGCCAGCAGAGGCGTCAGAGAGCCAGCAGAGGCGTCAGAGAGCCAGCAGAGGCGTCAGAGAGCCAGCAGAGGCGTCAGAGAGCCAGCAGAGGCGTCAGAGAGCCAGCAGAGGCCCAGCAGAGGCGTCAGAGAGCCAGCAGAGGCGTCAGAGAGCCAGCAGAGGCGGCAGAGAGCCAGCAGAGGCGTCAGAGAGCCAGCAGAGGGGCCAGAGAGCCAGCAGAGGCGTCAGAGAGCCAGCAGAGGCCAGCAGAGAGCAGAGAGGCCAGCAGAGGCGTCAGAGAGCCAGCAGAGGCGGCAGAGAGCCAGCAGAGGCGGCAGAGAGCCAGCAGAGGCGGCAGAGAGCCAGCAGAGGCGTCAGAGAGCCAGCAGAGGCGTCAGAGAGCCAGCAGAGGCGTCAGAGAGCCAGCAGAGGCGGCAGAGAGCCAGCAGAGGCGTCAGAGAGCCAGCAGAGGCGGCAGAGAGCCAGCAGAGGCGTCAGAGAGCCAGCAGAGGCGTCAGAGAGCCAGCAGAGGTGTCAGAGAGCCAGCAGACAGCAGGCAGCGGCGTTAGAAAGCCAGCAGAGGCGTCAGAGAGCCAGCAGAGGCGTCAGAGAGCCAGCAGAGGCGTCAGAGAGCCAGCAGAGGCGGCAGAGAGCCAGCAGAGGCGTCAGAGAGCCAGCAGAGAGCAAGCAGAGGCGTCAGAAAGCCAGCAGAGGCGTCAGAGAGCCAGCAGAGGCGTCAGAGAGCCAGCAGAGTCGTCAGAGAGCCAGCATAGGCGGCAGAGGCATCAGAGATCCAGCAGAGGCGTCAGAGAGCCAGCAGAGGCGGCAGAGAGCCAGCAGAGGCGTCAGAGAGCCAGCAGAGGCGGCAGAGAGCCAGCAGAGGCCAAGCAGAGGCGTCAGAGAGCCAGCAGAGGCGGCAGAGAGCCAGCAGAGGCGTCAGAGAGCCAGCAGAGGCGTCAGAGAGCCAGCAGAGGCGTCAGAGAGCCAGCAGAGGCCCAGCAGAGGCGGCAGAGAGCCAGCAGAGGCGGCAGAGAGCCAGCAGAGGCGTCAGAGAGCCAGCAGAGGCGGCAGAGAGCCAGCAGAGGCGCAGAGGCCAGCAGAGGCAGCAGAGAGCCGAGCAGAGGCGTCAGAGAGCCAGCAGAGGCGCCAGCAGAGGCGGCAGAGAGCCAGCAGAGGCGTCAGAGAGCCAGCAGAGGCCCAGCAGAGGCGTCAGAGAGCCAGCAGAGGCGGCAGAGAGCCAGCAGAGGCGTCAGAGAGCCAGCAGAGGCGGCAGAGAGCCAGCAGAGGCGGCAGAGAGCCAGCAGAGGCGCCAGAGAGAGCCAGCAGAGGCGAGCAGAGGCGTCAGAGAGCCAGCAGAGGCGTCAGAGAGGCCAGCAGAGGCCCAGCAGAGGCGTCAGAGAGCCAGCAGAGGCGGCAGAGAGCCAGCAGAGGCGTCAGAGAGCCAGCAGAGGCGTCAGAGAGCCAGCAGAGGCGTCAGAGAGCCAGCAGAGGTGTCAGAGAGCCAGCAGAGGCCAAGCAGAGGCGTCAGAGAGCCAGCAGAGGCGGCAGAGAGCCAGCAGAGGCGTCAGAGAGCCAGCAGAGGCGGCAGAGAGCCAGCAGAGGCGTCAGAGAGCCAGCAGAGGCGGCAGAGAGCCAGCAGAGGCGGCAGAGAGGCAGCAGAGAGCCAGCAGAGGCGTCAGAGAGCCAGCAGAGGCGTCAGAGAGCCAGCAGAGGCCAGCAGAGGCGTCAGAGAGCCAGCAGAGGCGTCAGAGAGCCAGCAGAGGCGTCAGAGAGCCAGCAGAGGCCCAGCAGAGGCGGCAGAGAGCCAGCAGAGGCGTCAGAGAGCCAGCAGAGGCGCCAGAGAGCCAGCAGAGGCGGCAAGAGCCAGCAGAGGCAGGCAGAGGCGTCAGAGAGCCAGCAGAGGCGTCAGAGAGCCAGCAGAGGCGGCAGAGAGCCAGCAGAGGCGTCAGAGAGCCAGCAGAGGTGTCAGAGAGCCAGCAGAGGCCCAGCAGAGGCGTCAGAGAGCCAGCAGAGGCGTCAGAGAGCCAGCAGAGGCGTCAGAGAGCCAGCAGAGGTGTCAGAGAGCCAGCAGAGGCCAAGCAGAGGCGTCAGAGAGCCAGCAGAGGCGTCAGAGAGCCAGCAGAGGCGTCAGAGAGCCAGCAGAGGCGTCAGAGAGCCAGCAGAGGCGCCAGAGAGCCAGCAGAGGCGTCAGAGAGCCAGCAGAGGCGGCAGAGAGCCAGCAGAGGCGTCAGAGAGCCAGCAGAGGCGGCAGAGAGCCAGCAGAGGCGTCAGAGAGGCAGCAGAGGCGTCAGAGAGCCAGCAGAGGCGGCAGAGAGCCAGCAGAGGCGTCAGAGAGCCAGCAGAGGCGGCAGAGAGCCAGCAGAGGCGTCAGAGAGGCAGCAGAGGCGTCAGAGAGCCAGCAGAGGCGGCAGAGAGCCAGCAGAGGCGTCAGAGAGCCAGCAGAGGCGTCAGAGAGCCAGCAGAGGCGTCAGAGAGCCAGCAGAGGCGCCAGAGAGCCAGCAGAGGCGTCAGAGAGCCAGCAGAGGCGTCAGAGAGCCAGCAGAGGCGTCAGAGAGCCAGCAGAGGCGGCAGAGAGACAGCAGAGGCCAGCAGAGGCGGCAGAGAGCCAGCAGAGGCGGCAGAGAGCCAGCAGAGGCCAGAGAGCAGAGAGAGAGCCAGCAGAGGCGTCAGAGAGCCAGCAGAGGCGGCAGAGAGCAGAGGCGGCAGAGAGCCAGCAGAGGCGCCAGAGAGCCAGCAGAGGCGTCAGAGAGCCAGCAGAGGCGTCAGAGAGCCAAGAGGCAGAGAGGCGTCAGAGAGCCAGCAGAGAGCCAGCAGAGGCGGCAGAGAGCCAGCAGAGGCGTCAGAGAGCCAGCAGAGGCGGCAGAGAGCCAGCAGAGGCAGCAGAGGCAGCAGAGAGCCAGCAGAGGCGTCAGAGAGCCAGCAGAGGCGTCAGAGAGCCAGCAGAGGCGTCAGAGAGCCAGCAGAGGCGCCAGAGAGCCAGCAGAGGCGTCAGAGAGCCAGCAGAGGCGGCAGAGAGCCAGCAGAGGCGTCAGAGAGCCAGCAGAGGCGGCAGAGAGCCAGCAGAGGCGTCAGAGAGCCAGCAGAGGCGGCAGAGAGCCAGCAGAGGCGGCAGAGAGCCAGCAGAGGCAGAGCCAGCAGAGGCAGCAGAGGCGTCAGAGAGCCAGCAGAGGCGTCAGAGAGCCAGCAGAGGCGTCAGAGAGCCAGCAGAGGCGTCAGAGAGCCAGCAGAGGCGGCAGAGGCAGCAGAGAGCCAGCAGAGGCGTCAGAGAGCCAGCAGAGGCGGCAGAGAGCCAGCAGAGGCGTCAGAGAGCCAGCAGAGGCGGCAGAGAGCCAGCAGAGGCCAAGCAGAGGCGTCAGAGAGCCAGCAGAGGCGGCAGAGAGCCAGCAGAGGCGTCAGAGAGCCAGCAGAGGCGGCAGAGAGCCAGCAGAGGCGTCAGAGAGCCAGCAGAGGCCCAGCAGAGGCGGCAGAGAGCCAGCAGAGGCGTCAGAGAGCCAGCAGAGGCGTCAGAGAGCCAGCAGAGGCGGCAAAGAGACAGCAGAGCCAGCAGAGGCCCAGCAGAGGCCGAGCAGAGGCGTCAGAGAGCCAGCAGAGGCGCCAGCAGAGGCGGCAGAGAGCCAGCAGAGGCGTCAGAGAGCCAGCAGAGGCCAAGCAGAGGCGTCAGAGAGCCAGCAGAGGCGGCAGAGAGCCAGCAGAGGCGTCAGAGAGCCAGCAGAGGCGGCAGAGAGCCAGCAGAGGCGGTAGAGAGCCAGCAGAGGTGTCAGAGAGCCAGCAGAGGCCAAGCAGAGGCGTCAGAGAGCCAGCAGAGGTGTCAGAGAGCCAGCAGAGGCCAAGCAGAGGCGTCAGAGAGCCAGCAGAGGCGGCAGAGAGCCAGCAGAGGCGTCAGAGAGCCAGCAGAGGCGGCAGAGAGCCAGCAGAGGCGGTAGAGAGCCTGCAGAGGTGTCAGATAGCCAGCAGAGGCCAAGCAGAGGCGTCAGAGAGCCAGCAGAGGCGGCAGAGAGCCAGCAGAGGCGTCAGAGAGCCAGCAGAGGCGGCAGAGAGCCAGCAGAGGCGTCAGAGAGCCAGCAGAGGCGGCAAAGAGCCAGCAGAGGCCCAGCAGAGGCAGCAGAGAGCCAGCAGAGGCGTCAGAGAGCCAGCAGAGGAGTCAGAGAGCCAGCAGAGGCCCAGCAGAGGCGTCAGAGAGCCAGCAGAGGCGTCAGAGAGCCAGCAGAGGCGTCAGAGAGCCAGCAGAGGCCCAGCAGAGGCGGCAGAGAGCAAGCAGAGGGGTCAGAGAGCCAGCAGAGGCGTCAGAGAGCCAGCAGAGGCGGCAAAGAGACAGCAGAGGCGCAGAGAGGCCAGCAGAGGCCGAGCAGAGGCCGAGCAGAGGCGTCAGAGAGCCAGCAGAGGCGGCAGAGAGCCAGCAGAGGCGTCAGAGAAACAGCAGAGGTGTCAGAGAGCCAGCAGAGGCCCAGCAGAGGCGGCAGAGAGCCAGCAGAGGCGTCAGAGAGCCAGCAGAGGCGGCAGAGAGCCAGCAGAGGTGTCAGAGAGCCAGCAAAGGCCAAGCAGAGGCGTCAGAGAGCCAGCAGAGGCGGTAGAGAGCCAGCAGAGGCGTCAGAGAGCCAGCAGAGGAGGCAGAGAGCCAGCAGAGGCCAAGCAGAGGCGTCAGAGAGCCAGCAGAGGCGGCAGAGAGCCAGCAGAGGCGTCAGAGAGCCAGCAGAGGCGGCAGAGAGCCAGCAGAGGCGTCAGAGAGCCAGCAGAGGCGTCAGAGAGCCAGCAGAGGCGTCAGAGAGCCAGCAGAGGCGTCAGAGAGCCAGCAGAGGCGGCAGAGAGCCAGCAGAGGCGTCAGAGAGCCAGCAGAGGCCAGCAGAGGCGTCAGAGAGCCAGCAGAGGCGGCAGAGAGCCAGCAGAGGCGTCAGAGAGCCAGCAGAGGCGGCAGAGAGCCAGCAGAGGCGTCAGAGAGCCAGCAGAGGCGGCAGAGAGCCAGCAGAGGCCCAGCAGAGGCAGCAGAGAGCCAGCAGAGGCGTCAGAGAGCCAGCAGAGGCGGCAGAGAGCCAGCAGCAGAGGCGTCAGAGAGCAGCAGAGGCCCAGCAGAGGCGGCAGAGAGCCAAGCAGAGGCGGTCAGAGAGCCAGCAGAGGCGTCAGAGAGCCAGCAGAGGCGTCAGAGAGCCAGCAGAGGCAGCAGAGGCAGAGAGCCAGCAGAGGCGTCAGAGAGCCAGCAGAGGCGTCAGAGAGCCAGCAGAGGCGGCAGAGAGCCAGCAGAGGCGTCAGAGAGCCAGCAGAGGCCAAGCAGAGGCGTCAGAGAGCCAGCAGAGGCGGCAGAGAGCCAGCAGAGGCGTCAGAGAGCCAGCAGAGGCGGCAGAGAGCCAGCAGAGGCGGTAGAGAGCCAGCAGAGGCGTCAGAGAGCCAGCAGAGGCCAAGCAGAGGCGTCAGAGAGCCAGCAGAGGCGTCAGAGAGCCAGCAGAGGCCAAGCAGAGGCGTCAGAGAGCCAGCAGAGGCGGCAGAGAGCCAGCAGAGGCGTCAGAGAGCCAGCAGAGGCGGCAGAGAGCCAGCAGAGGCGGTAGAGAGCCAGCAGAGGCGGCAGAGAGCCAGCAGAGGCCAAGCAGAGGCGTCAGAGAGCAGAGGCGGCAGAGAGCCAGCAGAGGCGTCAGAGAGCCAGCAGAGCCGGCAGAGAGCCAGCAGAGGCGTCAGAGAGCCAGCAGAGGCGGCAAAGAGCCAGCAGAGGCCCAGCAGAGGCAGCAGAGAGCCAGCAGAGAGGCGTCAGAGAGCCAGCAGAGGAGTCAGAGAGCCAGCAGAGGCCCAGCAGAGGCGTCAGAGAGCCAGCAGAGGCGTCAGAGAGCCAGCAGAGGCAGAGGCGTCAGAGAGCCAGCAGAGGCCCAGCAGAGGCGGCAGAGAGCCAGCAGAGGCGTCAGAGAGCCAGCAGAGGCGTAAGAGAGCCAGCAGAGGCGGCAAAGAGACAGCAGAGCCAGCAGAGGCCCAGCAGAGGCCGAGCAGAGGCGTCAGAGAGCCAGCAGAGGCGGCAGAGAGCCAGCAGAGGCGTCAGAGAAACAGCAGAGGTGTCAGAGAGCCAGCAGAGGCCCAGCAGAGGCGGCAGAGAGCCAGCAGAGGCGTCAGAGAGCCAGCAGAGGCCGCAGAGAGCCAGCAGAGGTGTCAGAGAGCCAGCAAAGGCCAAGCAGAGGCGTCAGAGAGCCAGCAGAGGCGGCAGAGAGCCAGCAGAGGCGTCAGAGAGCCAGCAGAGGCGGCAGAGAGCCAGCAGAGGCCAAGCAGAGGCGTCAGAGAGCCAGCAGAGGCGGCAGAGAGCCAGCAGAGGCGTCAGAGAGCCAGCAGAGGCGGCAGAGAGCCTGCAGAGGCGTCAGAGAGCCAGCAGAGGCGTCAGAGAACCAGCAGAGGCGTCAGAGAGCCAGCAGAGGCGTCAGAGAGCCAGCAGAGGCGGCAGAGAGCCAGCAGAGGCGTCAGAGAGCCAGCAGAGGCCAAGCAGAGGCGTCAGAGAGCCAGCAGAGGCGGCAGAGAGCCAGCAGAGGCGTCAGAGAGCCAGCAGAGGCGGCAGAGAGCCAGCAGAGGCGTCAGAGAGCCAGCAGAGGCGGCAGAGAGCCAGCAGAGGCCCAGCAGAGGCAGCAGAGAGCCAGCAGAGGCGTCAGAGAGCCAGCAGAGGCGGCAGAGAGCCAGCAGAGGCGTCAGAGAGCCAGCAGAGGCCCAGCAGAGGCGGCAGAGAGCCAGCAGAGGCGTCAGAGAGCCAGCAGAGGCGTCAGAGAGCCAGCAGAGGTGTCAGAGAGCCAGCAGAGGCGCCAAAAGAGCCAGCAGAGGTGGCAAAGAGACAGCAGAGGCCAGCAGAGAGCCAGCAGAGGCGGCAGAGGCGTCAGAGAGCCAGCAGAGGCGGCAGAGGCGTCAGCAGAGGCGGCAGAGAGCCAGCAGAGGCGTCAGAGAGCCAGCAGAGGCGTCAGAGAACCAGCAGAGGCCCAGCAGAGGCAGCAGAGAGCCAGCAGAGGCGTCAGAGAGCCAGCAGAGGCGGCAGAGAGCCAGCAGAGGCGGCAGAGAGCCAGCAGAGGCGGCAGAGAGCCAGCAGAGGCGTCAGAGAGCCAGCAGAGGCGGCAGAGAGCCAGCAGAGGCGTCAGAGAGCCAGCAGAGGCGGCAGAGAGCCAGCAGAGGCGTCAGAGAGCCAGCAGAGGCGGCAGAGAGCCAGCAGAGGCGTCAGAGAGCCAGCAGAGGCGTCCAGCAGAGCCAGCAGAGGCGTCAGAGAGCCAGCAGAGGCGGCAGAGAGCCAGCAGAGGCGTCAGAGAGCCAGCAGAGGCGTCAGAGAGCCAGCAGAGGCGCAGAGAGCCAAGCAGAGGCGTCAGAGAGCCAGCAGAGGCGGCAGAGAGAACAGCAGAGGCGTCAGAGAGCCAGCAGAGGCGTCAGAGAGCCAGCAGAGGTCGAGAGAGAGGCGGCAGAGAGCCAAGCAGAGGCGTCAGAGAGCCAGCAGAGGCGTCAGAGGCAGCAGAGGCCAGCAGAGGCGCAGAGAGCCAGCAGAGGCGGCAGAGAGAGCCAGCAGAGGCGTCAGAGAGCCAGCAGAGGCGGCAGAGAGCCAGCAGAGGCCAGCAGAGGCGGCAGAGAGCCAGCAGAGGCGTCAGAGAGCCAGCAGAGGCAGAGCAGCAGAGGCGGCAGAGAGCCAGCAGAGGCGTCAGAGAGCCAGCAGAGGCGTCAGAGAGCCAGCAGAGGCCCAGCAGAGGCGGCAGAGAGCCAGCAGAGGCGTCAGAGAGCCAGCAGAGGCGGCAGAGAGCCAGCAGAGGCGTCAGAGAGCCAGCAGAGGCGGCAGAGAGCCAGCAGAGGCGTCAGAGAGCCAGCAGAGGCCAGCAGAGGCCAGCAGAGGCGTCAGAGAGCCAGCAGAGGCCCAGCAGAGGCGGCAGAGAGCAAGCAGAGGCGGCAGAGAGCCAGCAGAGGCGTCAGAGAGCCAGCAGAGGCGTCAGAGAGCCAGCAGAGGCGTCAGAGAGCCAGCAGAGGCGTCAGAGAGGCAGCAGAGGCGGCAGAGAGCCAGCAGAGGCCCAGCAGAGGCGGCAGAGAGCCAGCAGAGGCCCAGCAGAGGCGGCAGAGAGCAACAGCAGAGGCGGCAGAGAGCCAGCAGAGGCGTCAGAGAGCCAGCAGAGGCGGCAGAGAGCCAGCAGAGGCGTCAGAGAGCCAGCAGAGGCGGCAGAGAGCCAGCAGAGGCCCAGCAGAGGCGGCAGAGAGCCAGCAGAGGCGTCAGAGAGCCAGCAGAGGCGTCAGAGAGCCAGCAGAGGCGTCAGAGAGCCAGCAGAGGCGGCAGAGAGCAGCAGAGGCGTCAGAGAGCCAGCAGAGAGCCAGCAGAGGCGGCAGAGAGGCAGCAGAGGCCAGCAGAGGCGTCAGAGAGCCAGCAGAGGCGGCAGAGAGCCAGCAGAGGCGTCAGAGAGCCAGCAGAGGCGGCAGAGAGCCAGCAGAGGAGGCAGAGGGCCAGCAGAGGCGGCAGAGAGCCAGCAGAGGCCCAGCAGAGGCGGCAGAGAGCCAGCAGAGGCGGTCAGAGAGCCAGCAGAGGCGGCAGAGAGCCAGCAGAGGCGTCAGAGAGCCAGCAGAGGCCCAGCAGAGGCGGCAGAGAGCAAGCAGAGGCGGCAGAGAGCCAGCAGAGGCGTCAGAGAGCCAGCAGAGGCGTCAGAGAGCCAGCAGAGGCGTCAGAGAGCCAGCAGAGGCGGCAGAGGCAGCAGAGGCAGCAGCAGAGAGGCCCAGCAGAGGCGGCAGAGAGGCAGCAGAGGCCCAGCAGAGGCGGCAGAGAGCCAGCAGAGGCGGCAGAGAGCCAGCAGAGGCGTCAGAGAGCCAGCAGAGGCGTCAGAGAGCCAGCAGAGGCGTCAGAGAGGCAGCAGAGGCCAAGCAGAGGCGTCAGAGAGCCAGCAGAGGCGGCAGAGAGCCAGCAGAGGCGTCAGAGAGCCAGCAGAGGCGGCAGAGAGCCAGCAGAGGCGTCAGAGAGCCAGCAGAGGCGTCAGAGAACCAGCAGAGGCGTCAGAGAGCCAGCAGAGGCGTCAGAGAGCCAGCAGAGGCCAAGCAGAGGCGTCAGAGAGCCAGCAGAGGCGGCAGAGAGCCAGCAGAGGCGTCAGAGAGCCAGCAGAGGCGTCAGAGAGCCAGCAGAGGCGGCAGAGAGCCAGCAGAGGCGGCAGAGAGCCAGCAGAGGCGTCAGAGAGCCAGCAGAGGCGTCAGAGAACCAGCAGAGGCGGCAGAGAGCCAGCAGAGGCGTCAGAGAGCCAGCAGAGGCGTCAGAGAGCCAGCAGAGGCGTCAGAGAGCCAGCAGAGGCGTCAGAGAGCCAGCAGAGGCGGCAGAGAGCCAGCAGAGGCGTCAGAGAGCCAGCAGAGGCGTCAGAGAGCCAGCAGAGGCGGCAGAGAGCAGCAGAGAGCCAGCAGAGGCGTCAGAGAGCCAGCAGAGGCGGCAGAGAGCCAGCAGAGGCGTCAGAGAGCCAGCAGAGGCGGCAGAGAGCAGAGGCCAGAGAGAGGCAGAGAGCCAGCAGAGGCGTCAGAGAGCCAGCAGAGGCGGCAGAGAGCCAGCAGAGGCGTCAGAGAGCCAGCAGAGGCGGCAGAGAGCAAAGCAGAGGCGTCAGAGAGCCAGCAGAGGCGTCAGAGAGCCAGCAGAGGCGGCAGAGAGACAGCAGAGGCGTCAGAGGCAGCAGAGAGCCAGCAGAGGCGTCAGAGAGCCAGCAGAGGCGTCAGAGAGCCAGCAGAGGCGGCAGAGAGCCAGCAGAGGCGTCAGAGAGCCAGCAGAGGCGGCAGAGAGCCAGCAGAGGCCCAGCAGAGGCGTCAGAGAGCCAGCAGAGGCGGCAGAGAGCCAGCAGAGGCGTCAGAGAGCCAGCAGAGGCGGCAGAGAGGCAGAGAGGCCAGCAGAGGCGTCAGAGAGCCAGCAGAGGCGGCAGAGAGCCAGCAGAGGCGTCAGAGAGCCAGCAGAGGCGGCAGAGAGCCAGCAGAGGCGTCAGAGAGCCAGCAGAGGCCAAGCAGAGGCGGCAGAGAGCCAGCAGAGGCGGCAGAGAGCCAGCAGAGGCGTCAGAGAGCCAGCAGAGGCGGCAGAGAGACAGCAGAGGCCCAGCAGAGGCGGCAGAGAGCCAGCAGAGGCGTCAGAGAGCCAGCAGAGGCGTCAGCAGAGGCGGCAGAGAGCCAGCAGAGGCGTCAGAGAGCCAGCAGAGGCGGCAGAGAGCCAGCAGAGGCGTCAGAGAGCCAGCAGAGGCGGCAGAGAGCCAGCAGAGGCGTCAGAGAGCCAGCAGAGAGGCGGCAGAGAGCCAGCAGAGGCGGCAGAGAGCCAGCAGAGGCGTCAGAGAGCAGCAGAGGCGTCAGAGAGAGGCCAGCAGAGGCGGCAGAGAGCCAGCAGAGGCGTCAGAGAGCCAGCAGAGGCCCAGCAGAGGCGTCAGAGAGCCAGCAGAGGCGGCAGAGAGCCAGCAGAGGCGTCAGAGAGCAGCAGAGGCAGAGGCGGCAGAGAGCCAGCAGAGGCGTCAGAGAGCCAGCAGAGGCGTCAGAGAGCCAGCAGAGGCGTCAGAGAGGCGTCAGAGAGCCAGCAGAGGCGGCAGAGAGCCAGCAGAGGCGTCAGAGAGCCAGCAGAGGCGGCAGAGAGCCAGCAGAGGCGTCAGAGAGCCAGCAGAGGCGGCAAAGAGAGCCAGCAGAGGCGCCAGCAGAGGCAGCAGAGGCCAGCAGAGGCGTCAGAGAGCCAGCAGAGGCGTCAGAGAGCCAGCAGAGGCCCAGCAGAGGCGGCAGAGAGCCAGCAGAGGCGTCAGAGAGCCAGCAGAGGCGGCAGAGAGCCAGCAGAGGCCCAGAGAGCAGAGGCGCAGCAGAGGCGTCAGAGAGCCAGCAGAGGCGGCAGAGAGCCAGCAGAGGCGGCAGAGAGCCAGCAGAGGCGGCAGAGAGCCCAGCAGAGGCGTCAGAGAGCCAGCAGAGGCGTCAGAGAGCCAGCAGAGGCGGCAGAGAGCCAGCAGAGGCGTCAGAGAGCCAGCAGAGGCGTCAGAGAGCCAGCAGAGGCCCAGCAGAGGCGGCAGAGAGCCAGCAGAGGCGTCAGAGAGCCAGCAGAGGCGTCAGAGAGCCAGCAGAGGCGTCAGAGAGCCAGCAGAGGCGGCAGAGAGGCAGCAGAGGCCAGCAGAGGCGGCAGAGAGCCAGCAGAGGCGTCAGAGAGCCAGCAGAGGCGTCAGAGAGCCAGCAGAGGCGCCAGCAGAGGCGTCAGAGAGCCAGCAGAGGCGGCAGAGAGCCAGCAGAGGCGTCAGAGAGCCAGCAGAGGCGGCAGAGAGCCAGCAGAGGCGGCAGAGAGGCCAGCAGAGGCGTCAGAGAGCCAGCAGAGGCAGAGCCAGAGAGGCCCCAGAGAGCAGAGGCGGCAGAGAGCCAGCAGAGGCGGCAGAGAGCCAGCAGAGGCGCCAGCAGAGAGCCAGCAGAGGCGGCAGAGAGCCAGCAGAGGCGTCAGAGAGCCAGCAGAGGCGGCAGAGAGCCAGCAGAGGCGGCAGAGAGCCAGCAGAGGCGTCAGAGAGCCAGCAGAGGCCCAGCAGAGGCGGCAGAGAGCCAGCAGAGGCGTCAGAGAGCCAGCAGAGGCGGCAGAGAGCCAGCAGAGGCGGCAGAGAGCCAGCAGAGGCGCAGCAGAGGCGGCAGAGAGCCAGCAGAGGCGTCAGAGAGCCAGCAGAGGCGTCAGAGAGCCAGCAGAGGCGTCAGAGAGCCAGCAGAGGCGGCAGAGAGCCAGCAGAGGTGGCAGAGAGCCAGCAGAGGCGCAGAGCAGAGGCGGCAGAGAGCCAGCAGAGGCGTCAGAGAGCCAGCAGAGGCGTCAGCAGAGGCGTCAGAGAGCCAGCAGAGGCGGCAGAGAGCCAGCAGAGGCGTCAGAGAGCCAGCAGAGGCGGCAGAGAGCCAGCAGAGGCGTCAGAGAGCCAGCAGAGGCGGCAGAGAGCCAGCAGAGGCGTCAGAGAGCCAGCAGAGGCGTCAGAGAGTGCAGAGAGCCAAGCAGAGGCGTCAGAGAGCCAGCAGAGGCGGCAGAGAGCCAGCAGAGGCGTCAGAGAGCCAGCAGAGGCGGCAGAGAGCCAGCAGAGGCGGCAGAGAGCCAGCAGAGGCGTCAGAGAGCCAGCAGAGGCCAGCAGAGGCAGAGGCGTCAGCAGAGCCAGCAGAGGCGGCAGAGAGCCAGCAGAGGCGTCAGAGAGCCAGCAGAGGCGGCAGAGAGGCCAGCAGAGGCGTCAGAGAGCCAGCAGAGGCGGCAGAGAGCCAGCAGAGGCCCAGCAGAGGCAGCAGAGAGCCAGCAGAGGCGTCAGAGAGCCAGCAGAGGCGTCAGAGAGGCCAGAGAGGCCAGCAGAGGCGTCAGAGAGCCAGCAGAGGCGGCAGAGAGCCAGCAGAGGCGTCAGAGAGCAGAGGCCCAGCAGAGGCGGCAGAGAGCCAGCAGAGGCGCAGAGAGCCAGCAGAGGCGTCAGAGACAGAGGCGGCAGAGACAGCAGAGGCAGAGGCGGCAGAGAGGCAGCAGAGGCGTCAGAGAGCCAGCAGAGGCGGCAGAGAGCCAGCAGAGGCGTCAGAGAGCCAGCAGAGGCGGCAGAGAGCCAGCAGAGGCGTCAGCAGAGGCAGCAGAGGCCCAGCAGAGGCGGCAGAGAGCCAGCAGAGGCGTCAGAGAGCCAGCAGAGGCGTCAGAGAGCCAGCAAAGCAGAGGGCGTCAGAGAGCCAGCAGAGGCGGCAGAGAGCCAGCAGAGGCGTCAGAGGGCCAGCAGAGGCGGCAGAGAGCCAGCAGAGGCCAGAGCAGAGGCGTCAGAGAGCCAGCAGAGGCGGCAGAGAGCCAGCAGAGGCGTCAGAGAGCCAGCAGAGGCGGCAGAGAGCCAGCAGAGGCGTCAGAGAGCCAGCAGAGGCGTCAGAGAGCCAGCAGAGGCGTCAGAGAGCCAGCAGAGGCGTCAGAGAGCCAGCAGAGGCGGCAGAGAGCCAGCAGAGGCGTCAGAGAGCCAGCAGAGGCCAAGCAGAGGCGTCAGAGAGCCAGCAGAGGCGGCAGAGAGGCAGCAGAGGCGTCAGAGAGCCAGCAGAGGCGGCAGAGAGCCAGCAGAGGCGTCAGAGAGCCAGCAGAGGCGGCAGAGAGGCGGCAGAGGCCCAGCAGAGGCGGCAGAGAGCCAGCAGAGGCGTCAGAGAGCCAGCAGAGGCGGCAGAGAGCCAGCAGAGGCGTCAGAGAGGCAGCAGAGGCCCAGCAGAGGCGGCAGAGAGCCAGCAGAGGCGGTCAGAGAGCCAGCAGAGGCGTCAGAGAGCCAGCAGAGGCGTCAGAGAGCCAGCAGAGGCGGCAGAGAGCCAGCAGAGGCGGCAGAGAGACAGAGGCGTCAGAGGCCAGAGAGCCAGCAGAGGCGTCAGAGAGCCAGCAGAGGCGTCAGAGAGCAGGCAGAGGCGTCAGAGAGGCAGAGAGCCAGCAGAGGCGTCAGAGAGCCAGCAGAGGCGGCAGAGAGCCAGCAGAGGCGTCAGAGAGCAGCAGAGGCCCAGCAGAGGCAGCAGAGAGAGCCGTCAGAGAGCCAGCAGAGGCGTCAGCAGAGAGCCCAGCAGAGGCGGCAGAGAGCCAGCAGAGGCGGCAGAGAGCCAGCAGAGGCGTCAGAGAGCCAGCAGAGGCGGCAGAGAGCCAGCAGAGGCGTCAGAGAGCCAGCAGAGGCGGCAGAGAGCCAGCAGAGGCGGCAGAGAGCCAGCAGAGGCGTCAGAGAGCCAGCAGAGGCGTCAGAGAGCCAGCAGAGGCGTCAGAGAGCCAGCAGAGGCCAAGCAGAGGCGTCAGAGAGCCAGCAGAGGCGGCAGAGAGCCAGCAGAGGCGGCAGAGAGCCAGCAGAGGCGTCAGAGAGGCAGCAGAGGCGTCAGAGAGCCAGCAGAGGCCAAGCAGAGGCGTCAGAGAGCCAGCAGAGGCGGCAGAGAGCCAGCAGAGGCGTCAGAGAGCCAGCAGAGGCGGCAGAGAGCCAGCAGAGGCCCAGCAGAGGCGGCAGAGAGCCAGCAGAGGCGTCAGAGAGGCAGCAGAGGCGTCAGAGAGCCAGCAGAGGCGGCAGAGAGCCAGCAGAGGCGTCAGAGAGCCAGCAGAGGCGTCAGAGAGCCAGCAGAGGCCCAGCAGAGGCGGCAGAGAGCCAGCAGAGGCGTCAGAGAGCCAGCAGAGGCGGCAGAGAGCCAGCAGAGGCCCAGCAGAGGCGGCAGAGAGGCCAGCAGAGGCGTCAGAGAGCCAGCAGAGGCGGCAGAGAGCCAGCAGAGGCGTCAGAGAGCCAGCAGAGGCCCAGCAGAGGCGGCAGAGAGCCAGCAGAGGCGGCAGAGAGCCAGCAGAGGCGTCAGAGAGCCAGCAGAGGCGGCAGAGAGCCAGCAGAGGCGCAGAGGCGTCAGAGAGCCAGCAGAGGCGTCAGAGAGCCAGCAGAGGCGGCAGAGAGGCAGCAGAGGCGTCAGAGAGCCAGCAGAGGCGGCAGAGAGACAGCAGAGGCCAGCAGAGGCGGCAGAGAGCCAGCAGAGGCCCAGAGAGGCAGCAGAGGCAAAGCAGAGGCGTCAGAGAGCCAGCAGAGGCGGCAGAGAGCCAGCAGAGGCGTCAGAGAGCCAGCAGAGGCGGCAGAGAGGCAGCAGAGGCGTCAGAGACCCAGCAGAGGCGGCAGAGAGACAGCAGAGGCGTCAGAGAGCCAGCAGAGGCGTCAGAGAGCCAGCAGAGGCGTCAGAGAGCCAGCAGAGGCGGCAGAGAGCCAGCAGAGGCGTCAGAGAGCCAGCAGAGGCGGCAGAGAGGCAGCAGAGGCCAGCAGAGGCGTCAGAGAGCCAGCAGAGGCGGCAGAGAGCCAGCAGAGGCGTCAGAGAGCCAGCAGAGGCGGCAGAGAGCCAGCAGAGGCGTCCAGCAGAGGCGGCAGAGACAGCAGAGGCCCAGCAGAGGCGGCAGAGAGCCAGCAGAGGCGTCAGAGAGCCAGCAGAGGCGGCAGAGAGCCAGCAGAGGCGTCAGAGAGCCAGCAGAGGCGCAGAAAGAGGCGTCAGAGAGCCAGCAGAGGCGTCAGAGAGCCAGCAGAGGCCCAGCAGAGGCGTCAGAGAGCCAGCAGAGGCGTCAGAGAGCCAGCAGAGGCGGCAGAGAGCCAGCAGAGGCGTCAGAGAGCCAGCAGAGGCGGCAGAGAGCCAGCAGAGGCCCAGCAGAGGCGGCAGAGAGCCAGCAGAGGCGTCAGAGAGCCAGCAGAGGCGGCAGAGAGCCAGCAGAGGCGTCAGAGAGCCAGCAGAGGCGTCAGAGAGCCAGCAGAGGCCAAGCAGAGGCGTCAGAGAGCCAGCAGAGGCGGCAGAGAGCCAGCAGAGGCGTCAGAGAGCCAGCAGAGGCGGCAGAGAGCCAGCAGAGGCGTCAGAGAGCCAGCAGAGGCGTCAGAGAGCCAGCAGAGGCGGCAGAGAGCCAGCAGAGGCGTCAGAGAGCCAGCAGAGGCCAAGCAGAGGCGTCAGAGAGCCAGCAGAGGCGGCAGAGAGCCAGCAGAGGCGTCAGAGAGCCAGCAGAGGCGTCAGAGAGCCAGCAGAGGCGTCAGAGAGCCAGCAGAGGCCAGCAGAGGCGTCAGAGAGCCAGCAGAGGCGGCAGAGAGCCAGCAGAGGCGTCAGAGAGACAGCAGAGGCGGCAGAGAGCCAGCAGAGGCGTCAGAGAGCCAGCAGAGGCGTCAGAGAACCAGCAGAGGCGTCAGAGAGCCAGCAGAGGCGGCAGAGAGCCAGCAGAGGCGTCAGAGAGCCAGCAGAGGCGTCAGAGAGGCAGCAGAGGCCAAGCAGAGGCGTCAGAGAGCCAGCAGAGGCGGCAGAGAGCCAGCAGAGGCGTCAGAGAGCCAGCAGAGGCCCAGCAGAGGCGTCAGAGAGCCAGCAGAGGCGGCAGAGAGCCAGCAGAGGCGTCAGAGAGCCAGCAGAGGCCAAGCAGAGGCGTCAGAGAGCCAGCAGAGGCGGCAGAGAGCCAGCAGAGGCGTCAGAGAGCCAGCAGAGGCGTCAGAGAGCCAGCAGAGGCGTCAGAGAGCCAGCAGAGGCGTCAGAGAGCCAGCAGAGGCCCAGCAGAGGCGGCAGAGAGCCAGCAGAGGCGTCAGAGAGCCAGCAGAGGCGTCAGAGAGCCAGCAGAGGCGTCAGAGAGCCAGCAGAGGCGTCAGAGAGCCAGCAGAGGCGCAGAGAGAGCCAGCAAAGGCCCAGCAGAGGCGTCAGAGAGCCAGCAGAGGCGTCAGAGAGCCAGCAGAGGCCGCAGAAGCAGCAGAGGCGTCAGAGAGCCAGCAGAGGCGGCAGAGAGCCAGCAGAGGTGTCAGAGAGCCAGCAGAGGCCCAGCAGAGGCGGCAGAGAGCCAGCAGAGGCGTCAGAGAGCCAGCAGAGGCGTCAGAGAGCCAGCAGAGGCGTCAGAGAGCCAGCAGAGGCGGCAGAGGCGTCAGAGAGCCAGCAGAGGCGTCAGAGAGCCAGCAGAGGCGGCAGAGAGCCAGCAGAGGCGTCAGAGAGCCAGCAGAGGCGGCAGAGAGCCAGCAGAGGCCAAGCAGAGGCGTCAGAGAGCCAGCAGAGGCGGCAGAGAGCCAGCAGAGGCGTCAGAGAGCCAGCAGAGGCGGCAGAGAGCCAGCAGAGGCGTCAGAGAGCCAGCAGAGGTCCAGCAGAGGCGGCAGAGAGCCAGCAGAGGGGCAGAGAGCCAGCAGAGGCGTCAGAGAGCCAGCAAGAGGCGGCAAAGAGACAGCAGAGGCCAGCAGAGGCCCAGCAGAGAGCCAGCAGAGGCGTCAGAGAGCCAGCAGAGGCGTCAGAGAGCCAGGCAGAGAGGAGGCGTCAGAGAGCCAGCAGAGGCCAAGCAGAGGCGTCAGAGAGCCAGCAGAGGCGGCAGAGAGCCAGCAGAGGCGTCAGAGAGCCAGCAGAGGCGGCAGAGAGCCAGCAGAGGCGGCAGAGAGCCGCAGAGGGCCAGCAGAGGCGTCAGAGAGCCAGCAGCAGAGAGGCCAAGCAGAGGCGTCAGAGAGCCAGCAGAGGCGTCAGAGAGCCAGCAGAGGCGTCAGCAGAGGCAGCAGAGAGCCAGCAGAGGCGTCAGAGAGGCAGCAGAGGCGTCAGAGAGCCAGCAGAGGCGGCAGAGAGCCAGCAGAGGCGGAGAGCCAGCAGAGGCGTCAGAGAGCCAGCAGAGGCCCAGCAGAGGCGTCAGAGAGCCAGCAGAGGCGGCAGAGAGCCAGCAGAGGCGTCAGAGAGCCAGCAGAGGCGGCAGAGAGCCAGCAGAGGCGTCAGAGAGCCAGCAGAGGCAGAGGCGGCAGAGGCCCAGCAGAGGCGTCAGAGAGCCAGCAGAGGCGTCAGAGAGCCAGCAGAGGCGTCAGAGAGCCAGCAGAGGCCCAGCAGAGGCGTCAGAGAGCCAGCAGAGGCGTCAGAGAGCCAGCAGCAGAGGCGTCAGAGAGCCAGCAGAGGCCCAGCAGAGGCGGCAGAGAGCAAGCAGAGGCGTCAGAGAGCCAGCAGAGGCGTCAGAGAGCCAGCAGAGGCGGCAAAGAGCCAGCAGAGGCCAGCAGAGGCCCAGCAGAGGCCGAGCAGAGGCGTCAGAGAGGCCCAGCAGAGGCGGCAGAGAGCCAGCAGAGGCGTCAGAGAGCCAGCAGAGGCGTCAGAGAGCCAGCAGAGGCCCAGCAGAGGCGGCAGAGAGCCAGCAGAGGCGTCAGAGAGCCAGCAGAGGCGGCAGAGAGCCAGCAGAGGTGTCAGAGAGCCAGCAAAGGCCAAGCAGAGGCGTCAGAGAGCCAGCAGAGGCGGCAGAGAGCCAGCAGAGGCGTCAGAGAGCACAGAGGAAGCAGAGAGGCCAGCAGAGGCCAAGCAGAGGCGTCAGAGAGCCAGCAGAGGCGGCAGAGAGCCAGCAGAGGCGTCAGAGAGCCAGCAGAGGCGGCAGAGAGCCAGCAGAGGCGTCAGAGAGGCAGCAGAGGCCCCAGCAGAGGCGGCAGAGAGCCAGCAGAGGGTCAGAGAGCCAGCAGAGGCGTCAGAGAGCCAGCAGAGGCGGCAAAGAGCCAGCAGAGGCGCCAGCAGAGGCCCAGCAGAGGCGAGCAGAGAGCCAGCAGAGGCGTCAGAGGCAGCAGAGGCGGCAGAGAGCCAGCAGAGGCGTCAGAGGCAGCAGAGGCCAAGCAGAGGCGTCAGAGAGCCAGCAGAGGCGGCAGAGAGCCAGCAGAGGCGTCAGAGAGCCAGCAGAGGCGGCAGAGAGCCAGCAGAGGCGGCAGAGAGCCAGCAGAGGCGTCAGAGAGCCAGCAGAGGCGCAGAGAGCCAGCAGAGGCGTCAGAGAGCCAGCAGAGGCGTCAGAGAGCCAGCAGAGGCGCAGAGAGCCAGCAGAGGCGTCAGAGAGAGCCAGCAGAGGCGGCAGAGAGCCAGCAGAGGCGTCAGAGAGCAACAGCAGAGGCGGCAGAGAGCCAGCAGAGGCGGCAGAGAGCCAGCAGAGGCGTCAGAGACAGCAGAGGCCAGCAGAGGCGTCAGAGAGCCAGCAGAGGGCGGCAGAGAGACAGCAGAGGCGTCAGAGAGCCAGCAGAGGCCAGGACAGAGAGGCCAGCAGAGGCGGCAGAGAGCAGCAGAGGCCAGCAGAACACAGCAGAGCAGCAGAGGCGTCAGAGAGCCAGCAGAGGCGTCAGAGAGCCAGCAGAGGCCCAGCAGAGGCGTCAGAGAGCCAGCAGAGGCGTCAGAGAGCCAGCAGAGGCGTCAGAGAGGCAGCAGAGCAGAGGCGTCAGAGAGCCAGCAGAGGCGTCAGAGAGCCAGCAGAGGCGCGTCAGAGAGCCAGCAGAGGCGGCAGAGAGCAGCAGAGGCCCAGCAGAGGCGGCAGAGAGCCAGCAGAGGCGTCAGAGAGCCAGCAGAGGCGTCAGAGAGCCAGCAGAGGCGTCAGAGAGCCAGCAGAGGCGCCAGAGGCGTCAGAGAGCCAGCAGAGGCGTCAGAGAGCCAGCAGAGGCGTCAGAGAGCCAGCAGAGGCGTCAGAGAGGCAGCAGGAGGGCCAGCAGAGGGGTCAGAGAGCCAGCAGAGGCGTCAGAGAGCCAGCAGAGGCGGCAGAGAGCCAGCAGAGGCGTCAGAGAGAGCCAGCAGAGGCGTCAGAGACAGAGAGCAGCAGAGGCAGCAGAGGGCCAGCAGAGGCGCAGCAGAGGCCCAGCAGAGGCGTCAGAGAGCCAGCAGAGGCGGCAGAGAGCCAGCAGAGGCGTCAGAGAGCCAGCAGAGGCGTCAGAGAGCCAGCAGAGGCGGCAGAGAGCCAGCAGAGGCGGCAGAGAGCCAGCAGAGGCGTCAGAGAGCCAGCAGAGGCGTCAGAGAGGCAGCAGAGGCGGCAGAGAGCCAGCAGAGGCGTCAGAGAGCCAGCAGAGGCCCAGCAGAGGCGGCAGAGAGCCAGCAGAGGCGTCAGAGAGCCAGCAGAGGCGTCAGAGAGCCAGCAGAGGCGGCAGAGAGACCAGCAGAGGCGTCAGAGAGCCAGCAGAGGCGGCAGAGAGCCAGCAGAGGCGTCAGAGAGCCAGCAGAGGCGTCAGAGAGAGCAGCAGAGGCCAGCAGAGGCGGCAGAGAGCCAGCAGAGGCGTCAGAGAGCCAGCAGAGGCGTCAGAGAGCCAGCAGAGGCGCAGAGGCGGCAGAGAGCCAGCAGAGGCGGCAGAGAGCCAGCAGAGGCGTCAGAGAGGCCCAGCAGAGGCGGCAGAGAGCCAGCAGAGGCGTCAGAGAGCCAGCAGAGGCGGCAGAGAGCCAGCAGAGGCGTCAGAGAGCCAACAGAGGCGGCAGAGAGCCAGCAGAGGCGGCAGAGAGCCAGCAGAGGCGTCAGAGAGCCAGCAGAGGCAGCAGAGGCGGCAGAGAGCCAGCAGAGGCAGCAGAGGGCCAGCAGAGGCGGCAGAGAGCCAGCAGAGGCGTCAGAGAGCCAGCAGAGGCCCAGCAGAGGCGGCAGAGAGCCAGCAGAGGCGGCAGAGAGCCAGCAGAGGCGGCAGAGAGCCAGCAGAGGCGTCAGAGAGCCAGCAGAGGCGGCAGAGAGCCAGCAGAGGCGGCAGAGAGCCAGCAGAGGCGGCAGAGAGCCAGCAGAGGCGGCAGAGAGCCAGCAGAGGCCCAGCAGAGGCGGCAGAGAGCCAGCAGAGGCGGCAGAGAGACAGCAGAGGCGTCAGAGAGCCAGCAGAGGCGGCAGAGAGCCAGCAGAGGCGTCAGAGAGCCAGCAGAGGCGTCAGAGAGCCAGCAGAGGCGTCAGAGAGCCAGCAGAGGCGTCAGAGAGCCAGCAGAGGCGTCAGAGGGCCAGCAGAGGCCCAGCAGAGGCGGCAGAGAGACAGAGCAGAGGCGTCAGAGAGGCGGCAGAGACAGCAGAGGCGTCAGAGAGACAGCAGAGGGGTCAGAGAGCCAGCAGAGGCCAAGCAGAGGCGCAGAGAGTCAAAAGAGGCGTCAGAGAGCCAGCAGAGGCGTCAGAGAGCCAGCAGAGGCGGCAGAGGCAGCAGAGGCGGCAGAGAGCCAGCAGAGGCGTCAGAGAGCCAGCAGAGGCGTCAGAGAGCCAGCAGAGGCGGCAGAGAGCCAGCAGAGGCGTCAGAGAGCCAGCAGAGGTGGCAGAGAGCCAGCAGAGGCGTCAGAGAGCCAGCAGAGGCGGCAGAGAGCCAGCAGAGGCGGCAGAGAGCCAGCAGAGGCGTCAGAGAGCCAGCAGAGGCGGCAGAGAGCCAGCAGAGGCGTCAGAGAGCCAGCAGAGGCGGCAGAGAGACAGCAGAGGCGTCAGAGAGCCAGCAGAGGCGTCAGAGAGCCAGCAGAGGCCCAGCAGAGGCGGCAGAGAGCCAGCAGAGGCGTCAGAGAGCCAGCAGAGGCGGCAGAGAGCCAGCAGAGGCGTCAGAGAGCCAGCAGAGGCGGCAGAGAGCAGCAGAGGCCCAGCAGAGGCGTCAGAGAGCAAAGCAGCAGAGGCGTCAGAGAGCCAGCAGAGGCGGCAGAGAGCCAGCAGAGGCGTCAGAGAGCGGCAGAGAAGAGGCGGCAGAGAGCCAGCAGAGGCGTCAGAGAGCAAGAGGCGGCAGAGAGCCAGCAGAGGCGTCAGAGAGCCAGCAGAGGCGCCAGCAGAGGCGGCAGAGAGCCAGCAGAGGCGTCAGAGAGCCAGCAGAGGCGTCAGAGAGCCAGCAGAGGCGTCAGAGAGCCAGCAGAGGCGTCAGAGAGCCAGCAGAGGCGGCAGAGAGCCAGCAGAGGCGGCAGAGAGCCAGCAGAGGCGGCAGAGAGCCAGCAGAGAGCCAGCAGAGGCGTCAGAGAGCCAGCAGAGGCGTCAGAGAGCCAGCAGAGGCGGCAGAGAGCCAGCAGAGGCGGCAGAGAGCCAGCAGAGGCGTCAG
The DNA here is from genome assembly GCA_018152125.1 of Drosophila dunni. Classification (NCBI taxonomy): domain Eukaryota; kingdom Metazoa; phylum Arthropoda; class Insecta; order Diptera; family Drosophilidae; genus Drosophila; species Drosophila dunni. The sequence goes on along the minus strand of JAECXC010001043.1, from coordinate 66,898 downwards.
AGAGGCGGCAGAGAGAGAGCAGAGGCGTCAGAGAGCCAGCAGAGGCGGCAGAGAGCCAGCAGAGGCGTCCGAGAGCCAGCAGAGGCGGCAGAAGAGGCCAGCAGAGGGCAGAGAGTCAGCAGAGGCGTCAGAGAGCCAGCAGAGGCGTCAGAGAGCCAGCAGAGGCGGCAGAGAGCCAGCAGAGGCCAGCAGAGGCGGCAGAGAGCCAGCAGAGGCGTCAGAGAGCCAGCAGAGGCGCGCAGAGAGCCAGCAGAGGTGTCAGAGAGCCAGCAAGAGGCCCAGCAGAGGCGGCAGAGAGCCAGCAGAGGCGGCAGAGAGCCAGCAGAGGCGTCAGAGAGCCAGCAGAGGCGGCAGAGAGCCAGCAGAGGCGTCAGAGAGCCAGCAGAGGCGGTCAGAGAGCCAGCAGAGGCGCAGAGAGCCAGCAGAGGCAGAGGCTCAGAGAGCCAGCAGAGGCCCAGCAGAGGCGGCAGAGAGCCAGCAGAGGCGTCAGAGAGCCAGCAGAGGCGTCAGAGAGCCAGCAGAGGCCCAGCAGAGGCGGCAGAGAGCCAGCAGAGGCGTCAGAGAGCCAGCAGAGGCGGCAGAGAGCCAGCAGAGGCGTCAGAGAGCCAGCAGAGGCGGCAGAGAGCCAGCAGAGGCGTCAGAGAGCCAGCAGAGGCCAAGCAGAGGCGTCAGAGAGCCAGCAGAGGCCAAGCAGAGGCGTCAGAGAGCCAGCAGAGGCGTCAGAGAGCCAGCAGAGGCGTCAGAGAGCCAGCAGAGGCGTCAGAGAGCCAGCAGAGGCGGCAGAGAGCCAGCAGAGGCGTCAGAGAGCCAGCAGAGGCGTCAGAGAGCCAGCAGAGGCCAAGCAGAGGCGTCAGAGAGCCAGCAGAGGCGTCAGAGAGCCAGCAGAGGCGGCAGAGAGCCAGCAGAGGCGTCAGAGAGCCAGCAGAGGCGGCAGAGAGCCATCAGAGGCGTCAGAGAGCCAGCAGAGGCGGCAGAGAGCCAGCAGAGGCCCAGCAGAGGCCCAGCAGAGGCGGCAGAGAGCCAGCAGAGGCGTCAGAGAGAGCCAGCAGAGGCGTCAGAGAGAAAGGCAGCAGAGGCGGCAGAGAGCCAGCAGAGGCGTCAGAGAGGCGGCAGAGCAGCAGAGGCGTCAGAGAGCCAGCAGAGGCGCAGAGAGCCAGCAGAGGCGTCAGAGAGCCAGCAGAGGCGTCAGAGAGCCAGCAGAGGCGGCAGAGAGCCCAGCAGAGGCGGCAGAGAGGCAGAGACAGCAGAGGCGGCAGAGAGACAGCAGAGGCGTCAGAGAGCCGCAGAGGCCAGCAGAGGCGGCAGAGAGCCAGCAGAGGCGTCAGAGAGCCAGCAGAGGCGGCAGAGAGCCAGCAGAGGCGGCAGAGAGCCAGCAGAGGCGTCAGAGAGCAGAGGCGTCAGAGAGCCAGCAGAGGGCGGCAGAGAGCCAGCAGAGGCGGCAGAGAGCCAGCAGAGGCGGCAGAGAGCCAGCAGAGGCCCAGAGAGCCAGCAGAAGGCGGCAGAGAGCCAGCAGAGGCGTCAGAGAGCCAGCAGAGGCGTCAGAGAGCCAAGAGGCAGAGGCAGAGAGAGGCGGCAGAGAGAGCCAAGCAGAGGCGTCAGAGAGCCAGCAGAGGCGGCAGAGAGCCAGCAGAGGCGTCAAAGAGCCAGCAGAGGCGGCAGAGAGCCAGCAGAGGCGTCAGAGAGGCAAAAAGAGGCGCAGAGACAGCAGAGGCGGCAGAGAGCCAGCAGAGGCGGCAGAGATCCAGCAGAGGCGTCAGAGAGCCAGCAGAGGCGCAGAGAGCCAGCAGAGGCGCCAAAGAGAGCCAGCAGAGGCGGCAGAGAGCCACAAGAGGCGTCAGAGAGCCAGCAGAGAGCGTCCAGAGAGGCAGCAGAGGCGAGCAGAGGCGTCAGAGAGCCAGCAGAGGCGGCAGAGAGCCAGCAGAGGCGGCAGAAAAGAGGCAGCAGAGGCGTCAGAGAGCCAGCAGAGGCCAAGCAGAGAGCCAGCAAAGGCCCAGCAGAGGCGTCAGAGAGCCAGCAGAGGCGTCAGAGAGCCAGCAGAGGCGGCAGAGAGCCAGCAGAGGCGGCAGAGAGCCAGCAGAGGCGGCAGAGAGCCAGCAGAGGCGTCAGAGAGCAGAGGCCCAGCAGAGGCGTCAGAGAGCCAGCAGAGGCGTCAGAGAGCCAGCAGAGGCGGCAGAGAGCCAGCAGAGGCGGCAGAGAGCCAGCAGAGGCGTCAGAGAGAGCCAGCAGAGGCGGCAGAGAGCCAGCAGAGGCGTCAGAGAGCCAGCAGAGGCGGCAGAGAGCCAGCAGAGGCGTCAGAGAGCCAGCAGAGGCCCAGAGAAAGGCCCAGCAGAGGGCGGCAGAGATCAGCAGAGGCAGAGAGCCAGCAGAGGCGTCAGAGAGCCAGCAGAGGCCCAGCAGAGGCGGCAGAGAGCCAGCAGAGGCGTCAGAGAGCCAGCAGAGGCGTCAGAGAGCCAGCAGAGGCGGCAGAGAGCCAGCAGAGGCGTCAGAGAGCCAGCAGAGGCGGCAGAGAGACAGCAGAGGCGTCAGAGAGCCAGCAGAGGCGTCAGAGAGCCAGCAGAGGCGTCAGAGAGCCAGCAGAGGGCCCAGCAGAGGCGGCAGAGAGCCAGCAGAGGCGTCAGAGAGCCAGCAGAGGCGTCAGAGAGCCAGCAGAGGCGTCAGAGAGACAGCAGAGGCGTCAGAGAGCCAGCAGAGGCGGCAGAGAGCCAGCAGAGGCGGCAGAGAGCCAGCAGAGGCGTCAGAGAGCCAGCAGAGGCCCAGCAGAGGCAGCAGAGAGCCAGCAGAGGCGTCAGAGAGCCAGCAGAGGCGTCAGAGAGCCAGCAGAGGCGTCAGAGAGCCAGCAGAGGCCAAGCAGAGGCGTCAGAGAGCCAGCAGAGGCGTCAGAGAGCCAGCAGAGGCGGCAGAGAGCCAGCAGAGGCGTCAGAGAGCCAGCAGAGGCCCAGAGAGGCAGCAGAGGCCCAGCAGAGGCGTCAGAGAGCTCAGCAGAGGCGTCAGAGAGCCAGCAGAGGCGGCAGAGAGCCAGCAGAGGCGTCAGAGAGCCAGCAGAGGCGGCAGAGAGCCAGCAGAGGCGTCAGAGAGCCAGCAGAGGCGTCAGAGAGCCACAGCAGAGGTCAGCAGAGGCCCAGCAGAGGCGGCAGAGAGGCCAGCAGAGGCGTCAGAGAGCCAGCAGAGGCGTCAGAGAGCCAGCAGAGGCCAGCAGAGGCGGCAGAGACGGCAGAGAGCCAGCAGAGGCGGCAGAGAGCCAGCAGAGGCGGCAGAGAGCCAGCAGAGGCGTCAGAGAGCAGCAGAGCCAGCAGAGGCGTCAGAGAGCCAGCAGAGGCGGCAGAGAGCCAGCAGAGGCGGCAGAGAGGCGGCAGAGGCGTCAGAGAGGCAGCAGAGGCCAAGCAGAGGCGTCAGAGAGCCAGCAGAGGCGGCAGAGAGCCAGCAGAGGCGTCAGAGAGCCAGCAGAGGCGGCAGAGAGCCAGCAGAGGCGTCAGAGAGCCAGCAGAGAGCCAGCAGAGGGGTCAGAGAGCCAGCAGAGGCGGCAGAGAGCCAGCAGAGGCAACAGAGACCAGCAGAGGCCAAGCAGAGGCGCAGAGGGCCAGCAGAGGCGGCAGAGAGAGCCAGCAGAGGCGGCAGAGAGCCAGCAGAGGCGTCAGAGGCAGAGGGAGCCAGCAGAGGCGGCAGAGAGCCAGCAGAGGCGTCAGAGAGCCAGCAGAGGCGGCAGAGAGCCAGCAGAGGCGGCAGAGAGCCAGCAGAGGCGTCAGAGAGCCAGCAGAGGCGGCAGAGGCGAGCAGAGGCGCCAGAGAGCCAGCAGAGCCAGCAGAGGCGTCAGAGAGCCAGCAGAGGCGGCAGAGAGCCAGCAGAGGCGTCAGAGAGCCAGCAGAGAGAGCGGCAGAGGCAGCAGCAGAGGCGGCAGAGGCGCCAGCAGAGGCGTCAGAGAAAGGCAGAGGCGTCAGAGAGCCAGCAGAGGCGTCAGAGAGCACAGCAGAGGCGTCAGAGAGCCAGCAGAGGCGTCAGAGAGCCAGCAGAGGCGTCAGAGAGCCAGCAGAGGCGGCAGAGAGCCAGCAGAGGCGCAGAGAGCAACAGCAGAGGCGGCAGAGAGGCAGCAGAGGCCCAGCAGAGGCGCAGCAGAGCCAGCAGAGGCGTCAGAGAGCCAGCAGAGGGCCAGCAGAGGCCAGCAGAGGCGGCAGAGAGGCCAGCAGAGGCGGCAGAGAGCCAGCAGAGGCGTCAGAGAGCCAGCAGAGGCGGCAGAGAGCCAGCAGAGGCAGAGGCAGAGGCGGCAGAGAGCCAGCAGAGGCGTCAGAGAGCCAGCAGAGGCGTCAGAGAGCCAGCAGAGGCGTCAGAGAGCCAGCAGAGGCGCAGAGAGCAGCAGAGGCCCAGCAGAGGCGGCAGAGAGCCAGCAGAGGCGTCAGAGAGGCGGCAGAGGCCCAGCAGAGGCGTCAGAGAGCCAGCAGAGGCGTCAGAGAGCCAGCAGAGGCGTCAGAGAGCCAGCAGAGGCGTCAGCAGAGCCAGCAGAGGCCAGCAGAGGCGGCAGAGAGCCAGCAGAGGCGTCAGAGAGCCAGCAGAGGCGGCAGAGAGCCAGCAGAGGCGTCAGAGAGCCAGCAGAGGCGTCAGAGAGCCAGCAGAGGCGTCAGAGAGCCAGCAGAGGCGTCAGAGAGCCAGCAGAGGCCAAGCAGAGGCGTCAGAGAGCAAGCAGAGGCGGCAGAGAGCCAGCAGAGGCGTCAGAGAGCCAGCAGAGGCGTCAGAGAGCCAGCAGAGGCGTCAGAGAGCCAGCAGAGGCGGCAGAGAGCCAGCAGAGGCGTCAGAGAGCCAGCAGAGGCGGCAGAGAGCCAGCAGAGGCGTCAGAGAGCCAGCAGAGGCGGCAGAGAGCCAGCAGAGGCGGCAGAGAGCCAGCAGAGGCGTCAGAGAGCCAGCAGAGGCGGCAGAGAGCCAGCAGAGGCGTCAGAGAGCCAGCAGAGGCGGCAGAGAGCCAGCAGAGGCGGCAGAAGCGGCAGAGAGCCAGCAGAGGCGTCAGAGAGCCAGCAGAGGCGTCAGAGAGCCAGCAGAGGCCCAGCAGAGGCAGCAGAGAGCCAGCAGAGGCCGCAGAGAGCGTCAGAGAGGCAGCAGAGAGCCAGCAGAGGCGGCAGAGAGCCAGCAGAGGCGTCAGAGAGCCAGCAGAGGCGGCAGAGAGCCAGCAGAGGCGTCAAAGAGCCAGCAGAGGCCCAGCAGAGGCGGCAGAGAGCAAAGCAGAGGCGGCAGAGAGCCAGCAGAGGCGTCAGAGACAGCAGAGGGCGTCAGAGAGCCAGCAGAGGCGTCAGAGAGCCAGCAGAGGCGTCAGAGAGCCCAGAGGCGGCAGAGAGGCATCAGAGGCCAGCAGAGGCAGCAGAGGCGGCAGAGAGCCAGCAGAGGCCCAGCAGAGGCGGCAGAGAGCCAGCAGAGGCGTCAGAGAGCCAGCAGAGGCGTCAGAGAGCCAGCAGAGGCGTCAGAGACCAAGCAGAGGCGTCAGAGAGCAGCAGAGGCGGCAGAAGAGAGAGACCAGCAGAGGCCCCAGCAGAGGCGGCAGAGAGCCAGCAGAGGGCCAGCAGAGGCGTCAGAGAGCCAGCAGAGGCGGCAGAGAGCCAGCAGAGGCGGCAGAGAGCCAGCAGAGGCGTCAGAGAGCCAGCAGAGGCGTCAGAGAGGCCCAGCAGAGGCGGCAGAGAGCCAGCAGAGGCGGCAGAGAGACAGCAGAGGCGGCAGAGAGCCAGCAGAGGCCCAGCAGAGGCGTCAGAGAGCCAGCAGAGGCGGCAGAGCACAGAGGCGTCAGAGATCAGAGAGCCAGCAGAGGCGGCAGAGAGCCAGCAGAGGCGTCAGAGAGCCAGCAGAGGCGTCAGAGAGCCAGCAGAGGCGTCAGAGAGCCAGCAGAGGCGTCAGAGAGCCAGCAGAGGCGGCAGAGAGACAGCAGAGAGCCAGCAGAGGCAGCAGAGGCCCAGCAGAGGCGTCAGCAGAGAGCCAGCAGAGGCCCAGCAGAGAGCCAGCAGAGGCGTCAGAGAGCCAGCAGAGGCCAAGCAGAGAGCCAGAGGAGAGGCGTCAGAGAGCCAGCAGAGGCGGCAGAGAGCCAGCAGAGGCGTCAGAGAGCCAGCAGAGGCGTCAGAGAGCCAGCAAAGGCCAAAGCAGAGGCGTCAGAGAGGCAGCAGAGGCGTCAGAGAGCCAGCAGAGGCGGCAGAGAGCCAGCAGAGGCGTCAGAGAGACCAGCAGAGGCGGCAGAGAGCCAGCAGAGGCGTCAGAGGGGCGGCAGAGAGCCAAGCAGAGGCGTCAGAGAGCCAGCAGAGGCGGCAGAGAGCCAGCAGAGGCGTCAGAGAGCCAGCAGAGGCGGCAGAGAGCCAGCAGAGGCGTCAGAGAGCCAGCAGAGGCGGCAGAGAGCCAGCAGAGGCCCAGCAGAGAGGTCAGAGCCAGCAGAGGCGGCAGAGAGCCAGCAGAGGCGGCAGAGAGCCAGCAGAGGCGGCAGAGAGCCAGCAGAGGCCAGCAGAGGCGGCAGAGAGCCAGCAGAGGCGGCAGAGAGCCAGCAGAGGCGGCAGAGAGGCAGCAGAGGCCCATCAGAGGCGGCAGAGAGGCAGCAGAGGCCAGCAGAGAGCCAGCAGAGGCGTCAGAGAGCCAGCAGAGGCGTCAGAGAGCCAGCAGAGGCGACAGAGAGCCAGCAGAGGCGGCAGAGAGCCAGCAGAGGCGTCAGCAGAGGCGGCAGAGGGCCAGCAGAGGCGTCAGAGAGCCAGCAGAGGCGTCAGAGAGCCAGCAGAGGCGTCAGAGAGCCAGCAGAGGCGTCAGCAGAGGCGGCAGAGAGCCAGCAGAGGCGTCAGAGAGCCAGCAGAGGCGTCAGAGAGCCAGCAGAGGCGTCAGAGGGCCAGCAGAGGCGTCAGAGAGGCAGCAGAGGCGGCAGAGAGCCAGCAGAGGCGTCAGAGAGGCAGCAGAGGCCAAGCAGAGGCGTCAGAGAGCCAGCAGAGGCGGCAGAGAGCCAGCAGAGGCGGCAGAGAGCCAGCAGAGGCGTCAGAGAGCCAGCAGAGGCGTCAGAGAGCCAGCAGAGGCGTCAGAGAGCCAGAGCAGAGGCCCAGCAGAGGCGGCAGAGAGAGGCCAGCAGAGGCGGCAGAGAGCCAGCAGAGGCGTCAGAGAGCCAGCAGAGGCGTCAGAGAGCCAGCAGAGGCGGCAGAGAGCCAGCAGAGGCGTCAGAGAGAGCCAGCAGAGGCGTCAGAGAGCCAGCAGAGGCGGCAGAGAGCCAGCAGAGGCGTCAGAGAGCCAGCAGAGGCCCAGCAGAGGCGGCAGAGAGCCAGCAAAGGCAGCAGAGGCAGCAGAGAGCCAGCAGAGGCGTCAGAGAGCCAGCAGAGGCGTCAGAGAGCCAGCAGAGGCGTCAGAGAGCCAGCAGAGGCCCAGCAGAGGTCGTCAGAGAGCCAGCAGAGGCGTCAGAGAGCCAGCAGAGGCCCAGCAGAGGCGACAGAGAGCCGAGCAGAGGCCCAGCAGAGGCGTCAGAGAGCCAGCAGAGGCGGCAGAGAGCCAGCAGAGGCGTCAGAGAGCCAGCAGAGGCGTCCAGAGCAGAGAGGCCAGCAGAGGCGGCAGAGAGCAGAGGCGGCAGAGAGCCAGCAGAGGCGTCAGAGAGCCAGCAGAGGCGTCAGAGAGCCAGCAGAGGCGTCAGAGAGCCAGCAGAGGCGTCAGAGAGCCAGCAGAGGCGGCAGAGAGCACAGAGGCCAGCAGAGGCGCAGAGAGCAGCAGAGGCGTCAGAGAGCCAGCAGAGGCCCAGCAGAGGCGGCAGAGAGCCAGCAGAGGCATCAGAGAGCCAGCAGAGGCGGCAGAGAGCCAGCAGAGGCGTCAGAGAGCAGCAGAGGCGTCAGAGAGCAGCAGAGGCCAAGCAGAGGCGTCAGAGAGCCAGCAGAGGCCAGCAGAGGCCAGCAGAGAGCCAGCAGAGGCGGCAGAGAGGCAGCAGAGGCCTCAGAGAGACCAGCAGAGGCGGCAGAGAGCCAGCAGAGGCGTCAGAGAGCCAGCAGAGGCCGCCGCAGAGAGCCAGCAGAGGCGTCAGAGAGCCGGCAGAGAGCCAGCAGAGGCGGCAGAGAGCCAGCAGAGGCGGCAGAGAGCCAGCAGAGGCGGCAGAGAGCCAGCAGAGGCGTCAGAGAGCCAGCAGAGGCGGCAGAGAGCCAGCAGAGGCGTAAGAGAGCCAGCAGAGGCGGCAGAGAGCCAGCAGAGGGGCAGAGAGCCAGCAGAGGCGTCAGAGAGCCAGCAGAGGCGGCAGAGAGCCAGCAGAGGTGTCAGAGAGCCAGCAGAGGCGTCAGAGAGCCAGCAGAGGCGTCAGAGAGACAGCAGGCAGAGAGCCAGCAGAGGCGGCAGAGAGCCAGCAGAGGCCCAGCAGAGCCAGCAGAGGCCCAGCAGAGGCGTCAGAGAGCCAGCAGAGGCGTCAGAGAGCCAGCAGAGGCGGCAGAGAGCCAGCAGAGGCGTCAGAGAGCCAGCAGAGGCGTCAGAGAGCCAGCAGAGGTGTCAGAGAGCCAGCAGAGGCCCAGCAGAGGCGTCAGAGAGCCAGCAGAGGCGGCAGAGAGCCAGCAGAGGCGGCAGAGGGCCAGCAGAGGCGGCAGAGAGCCAGCAGAGGCGTCAGAGAGCCAGCAGAGGCGTCAGAGAGCCAGCAGAGGCGGCAGAGAGCCAGCAGAGGCGTCAGAGAGCCAGCAGAGGCGTCAGAGAGAGAGAGAGCCAGCAGAGGCGTCAGAGAGCCAGCAGAGGCGTCAGAGAGCCAGCAGAGGCGTCAGAGAGCCAGCAGAGGCCCAGCAGAGGCGGCAGAGAGCCAGCAGAGGCGTCAGAGAGACAGCAGAGGCGTCAGAGAGCCAGCAGAGGCGTCAGAGAGCCAGCAGAGGCGGCAGAGAGCCAGCAGAGGCGGCAGAGAGCCAGCAAGAGGCGGCAGAGAGCAGAGGCGTCAGAGACCAGCAGGGGCGTCAGAGAGACCAGCAGAGGCGTCAGAGAGCCAGCAGAGGCCAGCAGAGGCGAGACCAGCAGAGGCGGCAGAGAGACAGCAGAGGCGTCAGAGAGCCAGCAGAGAGGCCCAGCAGAGGCGGCAGAGAGCCAGCAGAGGCGCGAGAGCCAGAGAGCCCAGCAGAGGCGGCAGAGAGCCAGCAGAGGCGGCAGAGAGCCAGCAGAGGCGTCAGAGAGCCAGCAGAGGCGGCAGAGAGCCAGCAGAGGCGTCAGAGAGCCAGCAGAGGCGGCAGAGAGCCAGCAGAGGCGTCAGAGAGCCAACAGAGGCGGCAGAGAGCCAGCAGAGGCGTCAGAGAGCCAGCAGAGGCGGCAGAGAGCCAGCAGAGGCGTCAGAGAGCCAGCAGAGGCGGCAGAGAGACAGCAGAGGTGTCAGAGGGGCGGCAGAGAGCCAGCAGAGGCGTCAGAGAGCCAGCAGAGGCCCAGCAGAGGCGACAGAGAGCCAGCAGAGGCGGCAGAGAGCCAGCAGAGGCGGCAGAGAGCCAGCAGAGGCCCAGCAGAGCCAGCAGAGGCCCAGCAGAGGCGGCAGAGAGCCAGCAGAGGCGGCAGAGAGCCAGCAGAGGCGGCAGAGAGCCAGCAGAGGCGTCAGAGAGCCAGCAGAGGCGTCAGAGAGCCAGCAGAGGCGGCAGAGAGCCAGCAGAGGCGGCAGAGAGCCAGCAGAGGCGTCAGAGAGCCAGCAGAGGCGTCAGAGAGCCAGCAGAGGCCCAGCAGAGGCGGCAGAGAGCCAGCAGAGGCGTCAGAGAGCCAGCAGAGGCCCAGAGAGCGGCAGAGAGCCAGCAGAGGCGGCCGAGACAGCAGAGGCGTCAGAGAGAGCCAGCAGAGGCGTCAGAGAGCCAGCAGAGGCGGCAGAGAGCCAGCAGAGGCGTCAGAGAGCCAGCAGAGGCGTCAGAGAGCCAGCAGAGGCCCAGCAGAGGCGGCAGAGAGCCAGCAGAGGCGTCAGAGAGCCAGCAGAGGCGTCAGAGAGCCAGCAGAGGCGTCAGCAGAGGGCAGAGCCAGCAGAGGCGTCAGAGAGCCAGCAGAGGCGTCAGAGAGCCAGCAGAGGCGCAGAGAGCCAGCAGAGGCGTCAGAGAGCCAGCAGAGGCGGCAGAGAGCCAGCAGAGGCGTCAGAGAGCCAGCAGAGGCGTCAGAGAGCCAGCAGAGGCGTCAGAGAGCAGAGGCCCAGCAGAGGCCCAGCAGAGGCGTCAGAGAGCCAGCAGAGGCGTCAGAGAGCCAGCAGAGGCGTCAGAGAGCCAGCAGAGGCGTCAGAGAGCCAGCAGAGGCGTCAGAGAGCCAGCAGAGGCGGCAGAGAGCCAGCAGAGGCGTCAGAGAGCCAGCAGAGGCCAGCAGAGGCGTCAGAGAGCCAGCAGAGGCGCAGAGAGAGGTGTCAGAGAGCCAGCAGAGGCCAAGCAGAGGCGTCAGAGAGCCAGCAGAGGCGGCAGAGAGCCAGCAGAGGCGTCAGAGAGCCAGCAGAGGCGGCAGAGAGCCAGCAGAGGCGTCAGAGAGCCAGCAGAGGCGTCAGAGAGCCAGCAGAGGCGTCAGAGAGGCAGCAGAGGCCAACAGAGGCGGCAGAGATCAGCAGAGGCGTCAGAGAGCCAAGCAGAGGCGTCAGAGAGCCAGCAGAGGCGTCAGAGAGCCAGCAGAGGCGGCAGAGAGCCAGCAGAGGCGGCAGAGAGCCAGCAGAGGCGTCAGAGAGCCAGCAGAGGTGTCAGAGAGCCAGCAGAGGCCCAGCAGAGGCGTCAGAGAGCCAGCAGAGGCGTCAGAGAGCCAGCAGAGGCGTCAGAGAGCCAGCAGAGGCCCAGCAGAGGCGGCAGAGAGCCAGCAGAGGCCCAGCAGAGGCGGCAGAGAAAGCAGAGAGGCGTCAGAGGGCCAGCAGAGCGCCAGCAGAGGCGTCAGAGAGCCCAGCAGAGGCGTCAGAGAGCCAGCAGAGGCGTCAGAGAGCCAGCAGAGGCGGCAGAGAGCCAGCAGAGGCGTCAGAGAGCCAGCAGAGGCCCAGCAGAGGCGTCAGAGAGCCAGCAGAGGCGGCAGAGAGCCAGCAGAGGCGTCAGAGAGGCAGCAGAGGCGTCAGAGAGCCAGCAGAGGCGTCAGAGAGCCAGCAGAGGCGTCAGAGAGCCAGCAGAGGTGTCAGAGAGCCAGCAGAGGCGTCAGAGAGCCAGCAGAGGCGGCAGAGAGCCAGCAGAGCAGCAGAGGCGTCAGAGAGCCAGCAGAGGCGTCAGAGAGCCAGCAGAGGCGGCAGAGAGCCAGCAGAGGCGAGTCAGCAGAGGCGAGCCAGCAGAGGCGGCAGAGAGGCCCAGCAGAGGCGGCAGAGAGCCAGCAGAGGCGGCAGAGAGACAGCAGAGGCCAGCAGAGCCAGCAGAGGCGTCAGAGCAGAGGCAGAGGCCCAGCAGAGGCGGCAGAGAGCCAGCAGAGGCGGCAGAGAGACCAGCAGAGGCGTCAGAGAGCCCAGCAGAGGCGGCAGAGAGCCAGCAGAGGCGTCAGAGAGCCAGCAGAGGCGGCAGAGAGCCAGCAGAGGCGTCAGAGAGCCAGAGACAGAGGCGGCAGAGAGCCAGCAGAGGCGTCAGAGAGCCAGCAGAGGCGGCAGAGAACAGCAGAGGGCGTCAGAGAGCCAGCAGAGGCGGCAGAGAGCCAGCAGAGGCGTCAGAGAGCCAGCAGAGGCGGTCAGAGAGCCAGCAGAGGCCCAGCAGAGGCGGCAGAGAGCCAGCAGAGGCGTCAGAGAGCCAGCAGAGGCGGCAGAGAGCCAGCAGAGGCGTCAGCAGAGAGCCAGCAGAGGCGTCAGCAGAGGCCCAGCAGAGGCGTCAGAGAGACAGCAGAGGCAGCAGAGAGGCGGCAGAGAGCCAGCAGAGGCGTCAGAGAGCCAGCAGAGGCGGCAGAGAGCCAGCAGAGGCGTCAGAGAGCCAGCAGAGGCGGCAGAGAGCCAGCAGAGGCGGCAGAGGCGGCAGAGAGGCCAAGCAGAGGCGTCAGAGAGCCAGCAGAGGCCAACAGAGGCCCAGCAGAGGCGTCAGAGAGCCAGCAGAGGCGGCAGAGAGCCAGCAGAGGCGTCAGAGAGCCCAGCAGAGGCGGCAGAGAGCCAGCAGAGGCGTCAGAGAGCAGCAGAGGCGCAGCCAGCAGAGGCGTCAGAGAGCCAGCAGAGGCCCAGAGAGAGCAGAGGCGTCAGAGAGAGCCAGCAGAGGCCCAGCAGAGGCGGCAGAGGCCAGAGGCCAGCAGAGGCGTCAGAGAGGCCAGCAGAGGCGGCAGAGAGCCAGCAGGCAGAGAGCCAGCAGAGGCGTCAGAGAGCCAGCAGAGGCGTCAGAGAGCCAGCAGAGGCGGCAGAGAGCCAGCAGAGGCGTCAGAGAGCCAGCAGAGGCCCAGCAGAGGCGTCAGAGAGCCAGCAGAGGCGGCAGAGAGCCAGCAGAGGCGTCAGAGAGCCAGCAGAGGCGTCAGAGAGCCAGCAGAGGCGTCAGAGAGGCCCAGCAGAGGCGGCAGAGAGCCAGCAGAGGCCCCAGCAGAGGCGTCAGAGAGCCAGCAGAGGCGTCAGAGAGCCAGCAGAGGCGTCAGAGAGCCAGCAGAGGCGTCAGAGAGCCAGCAGAGGCGTCAGAGAGCCAGCAGAGGCGGCAGAGAGCCAGCAGAGGCGCCAGAGAGGCGGCAGAGGCCCAGCAGAGGCGTCAGAGAGCCAGCAGAGGCGGCAGAGAGCCAGCAGAGGCGTCAGAGAGCCAGCAGAGGCCCAGCAGAGGCGTCAGAGAGCCCAGCAGAGGCGTCAGAGAGACCAGCAGAGGCCCAGCAGAGGCGCAGAGAGGCAGCAGAGGCCCAGCAGAGGCGGCAGAGAGCCAGCAGAGGCGTCAGAGAGCCAGCAGAGGCGGCAGAGAGCCAGCAGAGGCGTCAGAGAGCCAGCAGAGGCCCAGCAGAGGCGTCAGAGAGCCAGCAGAGGCGGCAGAGAGCCAGCAGAGGCGTCAGAGAGACAGCAGAGGCGTCAGAGAGCCAGCAGAGGCGTCAGAGAGCCAGCAGAGGCGTCAGAGAGCCAGCAGAGGCGGCAGAGAGCCAGAGGCGCAGCAGAGGCCCAGCAGAGGCGGCAGAGAGCCAGCAGAGGCCAGCAGAGGCGTCAGAGAGCCAGCAGAGGCGTCAGAGAGCCAGCAGAGGCGGCAGAGAGCCAGCAGAGAGCCAGCAGAGGCGGCAGAGAGCCAGCAGAGGCGGCAGAGAGCCAGCAGAGGCGGCAGAGGCGTCAGAGAGCCAGCAGAGGCCCAGCAGAGGCAGCAGAGGCGCAGAGGCCCAGCAGAGGCGGCAGAGAGCCAGCAGAGGCGGCAGAGAGCCAGCAGAGGCGTCAGAGAGCCAGCAGAGGCGTCAGAGAGCCAGCAGAGGTGTCAGAGAGCCAGCAGAGGCGTCAGCAGAGGCAGCAGAGGCCAGCAGAGGCGTCAGCAGAGGCAGAGGCGTCAGAGAGCCAGCAGAGGCGTCAGAGAGCCAGCAGAGGCGGCAGAGAGCCAGCAGAGGCGTCAGAGAGCCAGCAGAGGCCCAGCAGAGGCAGGAGACAAGAGCCAGCAGAGGCGGCAGAGAGAACCAGCAGAGGCGGCAGAGAGCCAGCAGAGGCGAGGCGTCAGAGAGCCAGCAGAGGCGTCAGAGAGCCAGCAGAGGCGTCAGAGAGCCAGCAGAGGCGTCAGAGAGCCAGCAGAGGCGGCAGAGAGCCAGCAGAGGCGGCAGAGAGACAGCAGAGGCCCAGCAGAGGCCAGCAGAGGCCCAGCAGAGGCCCAGCAGAGGCCAGCAGAGGGCCCAGCAGAGGCGTCAGAGAGCCAGCAGAGGCGGCAGAGAGCCAGCAGAGGCGTCAGAGAGCCAGCAGAGGCGGCAGAGAGCCAGCAGAGGCGTCAGAGAGCCAGCAGAGGCGTCAGAGAGCCAGCAGAGGCGTCAGAGAGCCAGCAGAGGCCCAGCAGAGGCGGCAGAGAGCCAGCAGAGGCGGCAGAGAGCCAGCAGAGGCGTAAGAGAGCCAGCAGAGGCGGCAGAGAGACAGCAGAGGCGTCAGAGAGGCGGCAGAGAGCCAGCAGAGGCGTCAGAGAGCCAGCAGAGGCGGCAGAGAGCCAGCAGAGGCCCAGCAGAGGCGGCAGAGAGCCAGCAGAGGCGTCAGAGAGCCAGCAGAGGCGGCAGAGAGCCAGCAGAGGCCCAGCAGAGGCCCAGCAGAGCCAGCAGAGGCCCAGCAGAGGCGGCGCAGAGCCAGCAGAGGCGGCAGAGAGCCAGCAGAGGCCCATCAGAGGCGGCAGAGAGCCAGCAGAGGCGTCAGAGAGCCAGCAGAGGCGGCAGAGAACCAGCAGAGGCCCAGCAGAGGCGGCAGAGAGCCAGCAGAGGCGTCAGAGAGCCAGCAGAGGCGTCAGAGAGCCAGCAGAGGCGTCAGAGAGCCAGCAGAGGCGTCAGAGGCGGCAGAGAGGCGGCAGAGGCTCAGCAGAGGCGGCAGAGAGCCAGCAGAGGCGTCAGAGAGCCAGCAGAGGCGTCAGAGAGCCAGCAGAGGCGTCAGAGAGCCAGCAGAGGCCCAGCAGAGGCGGCAGAGAGCCAGCAGAGGCGTCAGAGAGCCAGCAGAGGCGTCAGAGAGCCAGCAGAGGCGTCAGAGAGCCAGCAGAGGCGTCAGAGAGCCAGCAGAGGCGGCAGAGAGCCAGCAGAGGCGTCAGAGAGGCAGCAGAGGCCAAGCAGAGGCGTCAGAGAGCCAGCAGAGGCGGCAGAGAGCCAGCAGAGGCGTCAGAGAGCCAGCAGAGGCGTCAGAGAGCCAGCAGAGGTGTCAGAGAGCCAGCAGAGGCCCAGCAGAGGCGGCAGAGAGGCCAGCAGAGGCGTCAGAGAGCCAGCAGAGGCGTCAGAGAGCCAGCAGAGGCGTCAGAGAGCCAGCAGAGGCGGCAGAGAGCCAGCAGAGGCGTCAGAGAGCCAGCAGAGGCGTCAGAGAGCCAGCAGAGGCGGCAGAGAGCCAGCAGAGGCGTCAGAGAGCCAGCAGAGGCGGCAGAGAGCCAGCAGAGGCGTCAGAGAGCCAGCAGAGGCCCAGCAGAGGCCCAGCAGAGGCGGCAGAGAGCCAGCAGAGGCGTCAGAGAGCCAGCAGAGGTGTCAGAGAGCCAGCAGAGGCCCAGCAGAGGCGTCAGAGAGCCAGCAGAGGCGTCAGAGAGCCAGCAGAGGCCCAGCAGAGGCGACAGAGAGGCAGCAGAGGCCCAGCAGAGGCGGCAGAGAGCCAGCAGAGGCGTCAGAGAGCCAGCAGAGGCGGCAGAGAGCCAGCAGAGGCGTCAGAGAGCCAGCAGAGGCCCAGCAGAGGCGGCAGAGAGCAAGCAGAGGCGGCAGACAGCAAGCAGAGGCGTTAGAGAGCCAGCAGAGGCGTCAGAGAGCCAGCAGAGGCGTCAGAGAGCCAGCAGAGGCGTCAGAGAGCCAGCAGAGGCGCAGAGCAGAGAGCAGAGGCGAGAGAGGCAGCAGAGAGCCCAGCAGAGGCGGCAGAGAGCCAGCAGAGGCGGCAGCAGAGGCGGCAGAGAGCCAGCAGAGGCGTCAGAGAGCCAGCAGAGGCGGCAGAGAGCCAGCAGAGGCGTCAGAGAGCCAGCAGAGGCGTCAGAGAGCCAGCAGAGGCGGCAGAGAGGCATCAGAGAGCCAGCAGAGGCGTCAGAGAGGCAGCAGAGGCGTCAGAGAGCCAGCAGAGGCGGCAGAGAGCCAGCAGAGGCGGCAGAGAGCCAGCAGAGGCGTCAGAGAGCCAGCAGAGGCGTCAGAGAGCCAGCAGAGGTGTCAGAGAGCCAGCAGAGGCGTCAGAGAGCCAGCAGAGGCGGCAGAGAGACAGCAGAGGCGTCAGAGAGCCAGCAGAGGGCCAGCAGAGGCCAGCAGAGGCGTCAGAGAGCCAGCAGAGGCGGCAGAGAGCCAGCAGAGGCGTCAGAGAGCCAGCAGAGGCGGCAGAGAGCCAGCAGAGGCGTCAGAGAGCCAGCAGAGGCGGCAGAGAGACAGCAGAGGGGTCAGAGAGCCAGCAGAGGCGTCAGAGAGCCAGCAGAGGCGTCAGAGAGCCAGCAGAGGCGTCAGAGAGCCAGCAGAGGCGTCAGAGAGCCAGCAGAGGCGGCAAAGAGACAGCAGAGGCGGCAGAGAGCCAGCAGAGGCGTCAGAGAGCCAGCAGAGGCCCAGCAGAGGCCCAGCAGAGGCCCAGCAGAGGCGTCAGAGAGCCAGCAGAGGCGTCAGAGAGCCAGCAGAGGCGGCAGAGAGCCAGCAGAGGCGTCAGAGAGCCAGCAGAGGCGGCAAAGAGACAGCAGAGGCGTCAGAGAGCCAGCAGAGGCCCAGCAGAGGCAGCAGAGAGCCAGCAGAGGCGTCAGAGAGCCAGCAGAGGCCCAGCAGAGGCGGCAGAGAGCCAGCAGAAGGCGGCAGAGAGCCAGCAGAGGCGTCAGAGAGCCAGAAGAGGCGGCAGAGAGCCAGCAGAGGCGTCAGAGAGCCAGCAGAGGCGGCAGAGAGCCAGCAGAGGCGTCAGAGAGCCAGCAGAGGCGTCAGAGAGCCAGCAGAGGCGGCAGAGAGCCAGCAGAGGCGTCAGAGAGCCAGCAGAGGCGGCAGAGAGCCAGCAGAGGCCCAGCAGAGGCGTCAGAGAGCCAGCAGAGGCGGCAGAGAGCCAGCAGAGGCGTCAGAGAGCCAGCAGAGGCGTCAGAGAGCCAGCAGAGGCGTCAGAGAGCCAGCAGAGGCGTCAGAGGCGGCAGAGAGCCAGCAGAGGCGTCAGAGAGCCAGCAGAGGCGGCAGAGAGCCAGCAGAGGCGCAGCAGAGGCGGCAGAGAGCCAGCAGAGGCGGCAGAGAGCCAGCAGAGGCGGCAGAGAGCCAGCAGAGGCGGCAGAGAGCCAGCAGAGGCGTCAGAGAGCCAGCAGAGGCCCAGCAGAGGCGGCAGAGAGCCAGCAGAGGCGTCAGAGAGCCAGCAGAGGCGGCAGAGAGCCAGCAGAGGCCCAGCAGAGGCGTCAGAGAGCCAGCAGAGGCGTCAGAGAGCCAGCAGAGGCCCAGCAGAGGCGGCAGAGAGCCAGCAGAGGTGTCAGAGAGCCAGCAGAGGCCCAGCAGAGGCGGCAGAGAGCCAGCAGAGGCGGCAGAGAGCCAGCAGAGGCGTCAGAGAGCCAGCAGAGGCGTCAGAGAGCCAGCAGAGGCGTCAGAGAGCCAGCAGAGGCCAAGCAGAGGCGTCAGAGAGCCAGCAGAGGCGTCAGAGAGCCAGCAGAGGCGTCAGAGAGCCAGCAGAGGCGGCAGAGAGCCAGCAGAGGCGTCAGAGAGCCAGCAGAGGCGGCAGAGAGCCAGCAGAGGCGTCAGAGAGCCAGCAGAGGCGGCAGCAGAGGCGTCAGAGAGCCAGCAGAGGCCCAGCAGAGGCGGCAGAGAGCCAGCAGAGGCCCAGCAGAGGCGGCAGAGAGCCAGCAGAGGCGGCAGAGAGCCAGCAGAGGCGTCAGAGAGCCAGCAGAGGCGTCAGAGAGCCAGCAGAGGCGTCAGAGAGCCAGCAGAGGCGTCAGCAGAGGCGTCAGAGAGCCAGCAGAGGCGGCAGAGAGGCAGCAGAGGCCAGCAGAGGCGGCAGAGAGCCAGCAGAGGCGGCAGAGAGCCAGCAGAGGCGTCAGAGGCAGCAGAGGCCAGCAGAGGCGTCAGAGAGCCAGCAGAGGCGTCAGAGAGCCAGCAGAGGCCAGCAGAGGCGTCAGAGAGCCAGCAGAGGCGGCAGAGAGCCAGCAGAGGCGTCAGAGAGCCAGCAGAGGCGTCGGCAGAGAGCCAGCAGAGGTGTCAGAGAGCCAGCAGAGGCGTCAGAGAGCCAGCAGAGGCGTCAGAGAGCCAGCAGAGGCGTCAGAGAGCCAGCAGAGGCGGCAGAGAGCCAGCAGAGGCGTCAGAGAGCCAGCAGAGGAGGCAGAGAGACAGCAGAGGCCAGCAGAGGCGTCAGAGAGCCAGCAGAGGCGGCAGAGAGCCAGCAGAGGCGTCAGAGAGCCAGCAGAGGCGGCAGAGAGCCAGCAGAGGCGTCAGAGAGCCAGCAGAGGCGGCAGAGAGTCAGCAGAGGTGTCAGAGAGCCAGCAGAGGCCAAGCAGAGGCGTCAGAGAGTTAGCAGAGGCGGCAGAGAGCCAGCAGAGGCGTCAGAGAGCCAGCAGAGGCGGCAGAGAGCCAGCAGAGGCGTCAGAGAGCCAGCAGAGGCGGCAGAGAGCCAGCAGAGGCCCAGCAGAGGCGGCAGAGAGCCAGCAGAGGCGTCAGAGAGCCAGCAGAGGCGTCAGAGAGCCAGCAGAGGCGTCAGAGAGCCAGCAGAGGCGTCAGAGAGCCAGCAGAGGCGTCAGAGAGCCAGCAGAGGCCCAGCAGAGGCGTCAGAGAGCCAGCAGAGGCGTCAGAGAGCCAGCAGAGGCGTCAGAGAGCCAGCAGAGGCCCAGCAGAGGCGTCAGAGAGCCAGCAGAGGCGTCAGAGAGCCAGCAGAGGCCCAGCAAAGGCGGAAGAGAGCAAGCAGAGGGGTCAGAGAGCCAGCAGAGGCGTAAGAGAGCCAGCAGAGGCGTCAGAGAGCCAGCAGAGGTGTCAGAGAGCCAGCAGAGGCCCAGCAGAGGCGTCAGAGAGCCAGCAGAGGCGGCAAAGAGACAGCAGAGCCAGCAGAGGTCCAGCAGAGGCCCAGCAGAGGCCCAGCAGAGGCGTCAGAGAGCCAGCAGAGGCGGCAGAGAGCCAGCAGAGGCGTCAGAGAGCCAGCAGAGGCGGCAGAGAGCCAGCAGAGGCGTCAGAGAGCCAGCAGAGGCGGCAGAGAGCCAGCAGAGGCGTCAGAGAGCCAGCAGAGGCCCAGCAGAGGCGGCAGAGAGCCAGCAGAGGCGGCAGAGAGCCAGCAGAGGCGGCAGAGAGCCAGCAGAGGCGTCAGAGAGCCAGCAGAGGCGGCAGAGAGCCAGCAGAGGCGCCAGAGAGCCAGCAGAGGCGTCAGAGAGCCAGCAGAGGCGTCAGAGAGCCAGCAGAGGCGGCAGAGAGCCAGCAGAGGCCCAGCAGAGGCCCAGCAGAGGCGTCAGAGAGCCAGCAGAGGCGGCAGAGAGCCAGCAGAGGCGTCAGAGAGCCAGCAGAGGCGGCAGAGAGACAGCAGAGGCGTCAGAGAGCCAGCAGAGGCCCAGCAGAGGCAGCAGAGAGCCAGCAGAGGCGTCAGAGAGCCAGCAGAGGCCCAGCAGAGGCGGCAGAGAGCCAGCAGAGGCGGCAGAGAGCCAGCAGAGGCGGCAGAGAGCCAGCAGAGGCGTCAGAGAGCCAGCAGAGGCGGCAGAGAGCCAGCAGAGGCGTCAGAGAGCCAGCAGAGGCGTCAGAGAGCCAGCAGAGGCGTCAGAGAGCCAGCAGAGGCGGCAGAGAGCCAGCAGAGGCGGCAGAGAGCCAGCAGAGGCGGCAGAGAGCCAGCAGAGGCCCAGCAGAGGCGGCAGAGAGCCAGCAGAGGCCAGCAGAGGCCCAGCAGAGGCGTCAGAGAGCCAGCAGAGGCGGCAGAGAGCCAGCAGAGGCGTCAGAGAGCCAGCAGAGGCGGCAGAGAGCCAGCAGAGGCGTCAGAGAGCCAGCAGAGGCGTCAGAGAGGCAGCAGAGGCGTCAGAGAGCCAGCAGAGGCGGCAGAGAGGCGGCAGAGAGCCAGCAGAGGCGTCAGAGAGCCAGCAGAGGCGGCAGAGAGCCAGCAGAGGCGGCAGAGAGCCAGCAGAGGCGTCAGCAGAGGCGGCAGAGAGCCAGCAGAGGTGGCAGAGAGCCAGCAGAGGCGGCAGAGAGCCAGCAGAGGCGGCAGAGAGCCAGCAGAGGCGGCAGAGAGCCAGCAGAGGCGGCAGAGGCGGCAGAGAGCCAGCAGAGGCCCAGCAGAGGCGGCAAAGAGCCAGCAGAGGCGTCAGAGAGCCAGCAGAGGCGGCAGAGAGCCAGCAGAGGCCCAGCAGAGGCGTCAGAGAGCCAGCAGAGGCGGCAGAGAGCCAGCAGAGGCGTCAGAGAGCCAGCTGAGGCCCAGCAGAGGCGTCAGAGAGCCAGCAGAGGCGTCAGAGAGCCAGCAGAGGCCCAGCAAAGGCGGAAGAGAGCAAGCAGAGGGGTCAGAGAGCCAACAGAGGCGTAAGAGAGCCAGCAGAGGCGTCAGAGAGCCAGCAGCGGTGTCAGAGACCCAGCAGAGGCGTAAGAGAGCCAGCAGAGGCGGCAAAGAGACAGCAGAGCCAGCAGAGGCCCAGCAGAGGCCCAGCAGAGGCCCAGCAGAGGCCCAGCAGAGGCGTCAGAGAGCCAGCAGAGGCGGCAGACAGCCAGCAGAGGCGTCAGAGAGCCAGCAGAGGCCCAGCAGAGGCAGCAGAGAGCCAGCAGAGGCGTCAGAGAGCCAGCAGAGGCCCAGCAGAGGCGGCAGAGAGCCAGCAGAGGCGGCAGAGAGCCAGAAGAGGCGGCAGAGAGCCAGCAGAGGCGTCAGAGAGCCAGCAGAGGCGGCAGAGAGCCAGCAGAGGCGTCAGAGAGCCAGCAGAGGCGTCAGAGAGCCAGCAGAGGCGTCAGAGAGCCAGCAGAGGCGGCAGAGAGCCAGCAGAGGCGTCAGAGAGCCAGCAGAGGCGGCAGAGAGCCAGCAGAGGCCCAGCAGAGGCGTCAGAGAGCCAGCAGAGCCAGCAGAGAGCCCAGCAGAGGCGTCAGAGAGCCAGCAGAGGCGGCAGAGAGCCAGCAGAGGCGTCAGAGAGCCAGCAGAGGCGTCAGAGAGCCAGCAGAGGCGTCAGAGAGCCAGCAGAGGCGTCAGAGAGGCGGCAGAGAGCCAGCAGAGGCGTCAGAGAGCCAGCAGAGGCGGCAGAGAGCCAGCAGAGGCGTCAGCAGAGGCGGAAGAGAGCAAGCAGAGGGGTCAGAGAGCCAGCAGAGGCGTCAGAGAGCCAGCAGAGGCGTCAGAGAGCCAGCAGAGGCGTCAGAGAGCCAGCAGAGGCGTCAGAGAGCCAGCAGAGGCGGCAAAGAGACAGCAGAGGCGGCAGAGGCCCAGCAGAGGCCCAGCAGAGGCAGCAGAGGCCCAGCAGAGGCGTCAGAGAGCCAGCAGAGGCGGCAGAGAGCCAGCAGAGGCGGCAGAGAGCCAGCAGAGGCGTCAGAGAGGCAGCAGAGGCGTCAGAGAGGCAGCAGAGGCGTCAGAGAGCCAGCAGAGGCCCAGCAGAGGCGGCAGAGAGCCAGCAGAGGCGGCAGAGAGCCAGCAGAGGCGCAGAGAGCAGCAGAGACCAGCAGAGGCGTCAGAGAGCCAGCAGAGGCGGCAGAGAGCCAGCAGAGGCGTCAGAGAGCCAGCAGAGGCGTCAGAGAGCCAGCAGAGGCGTCAGAGAGCCAGCAGAGGGGCAGAGAGCCAGCAGAGGCGGCAGAGAGCCAGCAGAGGCGGCAGAGAGCCAGCAGAGGCGCAGAGAGCAGCAGAGGCGCAGAGAGCCAGCAGAGGCCGTCAGAGGCGCCAGAGAGCCAGCAGAGGCGGCAGAGAGCCAGCAGAGGCGTCAGAGAGCCAGCAGAGGCGGCAGAGAGCCAGCAGAGGCGTCAGAGAGCCAGCAGAGGCGTCAGAGGGGCCAGCAGAGGCGCAGAGAGCGGCAGAGGGCCAGCAGAGGCGGCAGAGAGCCAGCAGAGGCGTCAGAGAGCCAGCAGAGGCGGCAGAGAGCCAGCAGAGGCGGCAGAGAGCCAGCAGAGGCCAGCAGAGGCGGCAGAGAGCCAGCAGAGGCCCAGCCGAGGCGGCAGAGAGCCAGCAGAGGTGGCAGAGAGCCAGCAGAGGCGTCAGAGAGCCAGCAGAGGCGGCAGAGAGCCAGCAGAGGCGGCAGAGAGCCAGCAGAGGCCAGCAGAGGCGGCAAAGAGCCAGCAGAGGCGTCAGAGAGCCAGCAGAGGCGGCAGAGAGCCAGCAGAGGCCCAGCAGAGGCGTCAGAGAGCCAGCAGAGGCGGCAGAGAGCCAGCAGAGGCGTCAGAGAGCCAGCAGAGGCGCAAGACAGCAGAGGCGTCAGAGAGCCAGCAGAGGCGTTAGAGAGCCAGCAGAGGCGTCAGAGAGCCAGCAGAGGCGGCAGAGAGCAGCAGAGAGTCAGCAGAGGCCCAGCAGAGGCGGCAGAGAGCCAGCAGAGGCCCAGCAGAGGCGGCAGAGAGCCAGCAGAGGCGAGGCGTCAGAGAGCCAGCAGAGGCGGCAGAGAGCCAGCAGAGGCGTTAGAGAGCCAGCAGAGGCGTCAGAGAGCCAGCAGAGGCGGCAGAGAGCACAGCAGAGGCGGCAGAGGCCCAGCAGAGGCGGCAGAGAGCCAGCAGAGGCGTCAGAGAGCCAGCAGAGGCGTCAGAGAGCCAGCAGAGGCGTCAGAGAGCCAGCAGAGGTGTCAGAGAGCCAGCAGAGGCCCAGCAGAGGCGGCAGAGAGCCAGCAGAGGCGTCAGAGAGCCAGCAGAGGCGTCAGAGAGCCAGCAGAGGCGTCAGAGAGCCAGCAGAGGCGTCAGAGAGCCAGCAGAGGCCAGCAGAGGCGGCAGAGAGCCAGCAGAGGCGTCAGAGAGCCAGCAGAGGCGGCAGAGAGCCAGCAGAGGCGTCAGAGAGCCAGCAGAGGCGTCAGAGAGCCAGCAGAGGCGTCAGAGAGCCAGCAGAGGCCCAGCAGAGGGGGCAGAGAGCCAGCAGAGGCGTCAGAGAGCCAGCAGAGGCGTCAGAGAGCCAGCAGAGGCGTCAGAGAGCCAGCAGAGGCGGCAGAGAGCCAGCAGAGGCGTCAGAGAGCCAGCAGAGGTGTCAGAGAGCCAGCAGAGGCGTCAGAGAGCCAGCAGAGGCGGCAGAGAGCCAGCAGAGGCCCAGCAGAGGCGGCAGAGAGCCAGCAGAGGCGTCAGAGAGCCAGCAGAGGTGTCAGAGAGCCAGCAGAGGCCCAGCAGAGGCGTCAGAGAGCCAGCAGAGGCGTCAGAGAGCCAGCAGAGGCCCAGCAGAGGCGGCAGAGAGCCAGCAGAGGCCCAGCAGAGGCGGCAGAGACCCAGCAGAGGCGGCAGAGAGCAAGCAGAGGCGGCAGAGAGCCAGCAGAGGCGTCAGAGAGCCAGCAGAGGCGTCAGAGAGCCAGCAGAGGCGTTAGAGAGCCAGCAGAGGCGTCAGAGAGCCAGCAGAGGCGGCAGAAGCATCAGAGAGCCAGCAGAGGCCCAGCAGAGGCGGCAGAGAGCCAGCAGAGGCCCAGCAGAGGCGGCAGAGAGCCAGCAGAGGTGTCAGAGAGCCAGCAGAGGCGGCAGAGAGCCAGCAGAGGCGTTAGAGAGCCAGCAGAGGCGTCAGAGAGCCAGCAGAGGCGGCAGAAGCATCAGAGAGCCAGCAGAGGCCCAGCAGAGGCGGCAGAGAGCCAGCAGAGGCCCAGCAGAGGCGGCAGAGAGCAAGCAGAGGCGGCAGAGAGCCAGCAGAGGCGTCAGAGAGCCAGCAGAGGCGTCAGAGAGCCAGCAGCGGTGTCAGAGAGCCAGCAGAGGCGTCAGAGAGCCAGCAGAGGCGGCAAAGAGACAGCAGAGGCCAGCAGAGGCCCAGCAGAGGCCCAGCAGAGGCGTCAGAGAGCCAGCAGAGGCGGCAGAGAGCCAGCAGAGGCGTCAGAGAGCCAGCAGAGGCGGCAGAGAGCCAGCAAAGGCGTAAGAAAGCCAGCAGAGGCGTCAGAGAGACAGCAGAGGGGTCAGAGAGCCAGCAGAGGCGTAAGAGAGCCAGCAGAGGCGTCAGAGAGCCAGCAGCGGTGTCAGAGAGCCAGCAGAGGCGAAAGAGAGCCAGCAGAGGCGGCAAAGAGACAGCAGAGCCAGCAGAGGCCCAGCAGAGGCCCAGCAGAGGCCCAGCAGAGGCCCAGCAGAGGCGTCAGAGAGCCAGCAGAGGCGGCAGAGAGCCAGCAGAGGCGTCAGAGAGCCAGCAGAGGCGGCAGAGAGCCAGCAAAGGCGTAAGAGAGCCAGCAGAGGCGGCAAAGAGACAGCGGAGGCGTCAGAGAGCCAGCAGAGGCCCAGCAGAGGCAGCAGAGAGCCAGCAGAGGCGTCAGAGAGCAGAGGTCAGAGAGGCTCAGAGCCAGCAGAGGCGTCAGAGAGCCAGCAGAGGGCGTCAGAGAGCCAGCAGAGGCGGCAGAGAGCCAGCAGAGGCGGCAGAGAGCCAGCAGAGGCGGCAGAGAGCCAGCAGAGGCGGCAGAGAGCCAGCAGAGGCGTCAGAGGGCCAGCAGAGGCGCAGAGAGCCAGCAGAGGCGCCAGAGACCAGCAGAGGCGTCAGAGAGCCAGCAGAGGCCAGCAGAGGCCCAGCAGAGGCGTCAGAGAGCCAGCAGAGGCGGCAGAGAGCCAGCAGAGGCGTCAGAGAGCCAGCAGAGGCGGCAGAGAGCCAGCAGAGGCGCGTCAGAGAGCCAGCAGAGGTGTCAGAGAGGCGGCAGAGGCGTCAGAGAGCCAGCAGTGGTGTCAGAGGGGCGGCAGAGAGCCAGCAGAGGCGTCAGAGAGCCAGCAGAGGCGGCAGAGAGCCAGCAGAGGCGGCAGAGAGCCAGCAGAGGCCCAGCAGAGGCGGCAGAGAGCCAGCAGAGGCCCAGCCGAGGCGGCAGAGAGCCAGCAGAGGTGGCAGAGAGCCAGCAGAGGCGGCAGAGAGCCAGCAGAGGCGGCAGAGAGCCAGCAGAGGCGGCAGAGAGCCAGCAGAGGCCCAGCAGAGGAGGCAAAGAGCCAGCAGAGGCGTCAGAGAGCCAGCAGAGGCGGCAGAGAGCCAGCAGAGGCCCAGCAGAGGCGTCAGAGGGCCAGCAGAGGCGGCAGAGAGCCAGCTGAGGCGTCAGAGAGCCAGCTGAGGCCCAGCAGAGGCGTCAGAGAGCCAGCAGAGGCGTTAGAGAGCCAGCAGAGGCGTCAGAGAGCCAGCAGAGGCGGCAGAGAGCAGAGGCAGCAGAGGCCCAGCAGAGGCGGCAGAGAGCCAGCAGAGGCCCAGCAGAGGCGGCAGAGAGCCAGCAGAGGTGTCAGAGAGCCAGCAGAGGCGGCAGAGAGCCAGCAGAGGCGTCAGAGAGCCAGCAGAGGCGTCAGAGAGCCAGCAGAGGCGGCAGAGAGCCAGCAGAGAGCCAGCAGAGGCCCAGCAGAGGCGGCAGAGAGCCAGCAGAGGCGTCAGAGAGCCAGCAGAGGCGGCAGAGAGCCAGCAGAGGCGTCAGAGAGCCAGCAGAGGCGTCAGAGAGCCAGCAGAGGTGTCAGAGAGCCAGCAGAGGCCCAGCAGAGGCGGCAGAGAGCCAGCAGAGGCGTCAGAGAGCCAGCAGAGGCGTCAGAGAGCCAGCAGAGGCGTTAGAGAGCCAGCAGAGGTGTCAGAGAGCCAGCAGAGGCCCAGCAGAGGCGGCAGAGAGCCAGCAGAGGCGGCAGAGAGCCAGCAGAGGCGTCAGAGAGCCAGCAGAGGTGTCAGAGAGCCAGCAGAGGTGTCAGAGAGCCAGCAGAGGCGTCAGAGAGCCAGCAGAGGCGGCAGAGAGCCAGCAGAGGCGTCAGAGAGCCAGCAGAGGCGTCAGAGAGCCAGCAGAGGCGTCAGAGAGCCAGCAGAGGCGGCAGAGAGCCAGCAGAGGCGTCAGAGAGCCAGCAGAGGCGTCAGAGAGCCAGCAGAGGCGTCAGAGAGCCAGCAGAGGCGGCAGAGAGCCAGCAGAGGCCCAGCAGAGGCGGCAGAGAGCCAGCAGAGGCGTCAGAGAGCCAGCAGAGGTGTCAGAGAGCCAGCAGAGGCCCAGCAGAGGCGTCAGAGAGCCAGCAGAGGCGTCAGAGAGCCAGCAGAGGCCCAGCAGAGGCGACAGAGAGCCAGCAGAGGCCCAGCAGAGGCGGCAGAGAGCCAGCAGAGGCGTCATAGAGCCAGCAGAGGCGGCAGAGAGCCAGCTGAGGCGTCAGAGAGCCAGCTGAGGCCCAGCAGAGGCGGCAGAGAGCAAGCAGAGGCGGCAGACAGCAAGCAGAGGCGTTAGAGAGCCAGCAGAGGCGTCAGAGAGCCAGCAGAGGCGTTAGAGAGCCAGCAGAGGCGTCAGAGAGCCAGCAGAGGCGGCAGAAGCATCAGAGAGCCAGCAGAGGCCCAGCAGATGCGGCAGAGAGCCAGCAGAGGCCCACCAGAGGCGGCAGAGAGCCAGCAGAGGTGTCAGAGAGCCAGCAGAGGCGGCAGAGAGCCAGCAGAGGCGTTAGAGAGCCAGCAGAGGCGTCAGAGAGCCAGCAGAGGCGGCAGAAGCATCAGAGAGCCAGCAGAGGCCCAGCAGAGGCGGCAGAGAGCCAGCAGAGGCCCAGCAGAGGCGGCAGAGAGCAAGCAGAGGCGGCAGAGAGCCAGCAGAGGCGTCAGAGAGCCAGCAGAGGCGTCAGAGAGCCAGCAGCGGTGTCAGAGAGCCAGCAGAGGCGTAAGAGAGCCAGCAGAGGCGGCAAAGAGACAGCAGAGCCAGCAGAGGCCCAGCAGAGGCCCAGCAGAGGCCCAGCAGAGGCGTCAGAGAGCCAGCAGAGGCGGCAGAGAGCCAGCAGAGGCGTCAGAGAGCCAGCAGAGGCGGCAGAGAGCCAGCAGAGGCGTAAGAGAGCCAGCAGAGGCGGCAGAGAGACAGCAGAGGGGTCAGAGAGCCAGCAGAGGCGTAAGAGAGCCAGCAGAGGCGTCAGAGAGCCAGCAGCGGTGTCAGAGAGCCAGCAGAGGCGTCAGAGAGCCAGCAGAGGCGGCAAAGAGACAGCAGAGCCGCAGAGACCCAGCAGAGGCCCAGCAGAGGCCCAGCAGAGGCCCAGCAGAGGCCCAGCAGAGGCGTCAGAGAGCCAGCAGAGGCGGCAGAGAGCCAGCAGAGGCGTCAGAGAGCCAGCAGAGGCGGCAGAGAGCCAGCAGAGGCGTAAGAGAGCCAGCAGAGGCGGCAAAGAGACAGCGGAGGCGTCAGAGAGCCAGCAGAGGCCCAGCAGAGGCAGCAGAGAGCCAGCAGAGGCGTCAGAGAGCCAGCAGAGGCCCAGCAGAGGCGGCAGAGAGCCAGCAGAAACGGCAGAGAGCCAGCAGAGGCGTCAGAGAGCCAGCAGAGGCGGCAGAGAGCCAGCAGAGGCGTCAGAGAGCCAGCAGAGGCGGCAGAGAGCCAGCAGAGGCGTCAGAGAGCCAGCAGAGGCCCAGCAGAGGCGGCAAAGAGCCAGCAGAGGCGTCAGAGAGCCAGCAGAGGCGGCAGAGAGCCAGCAGAGGCCCAGCAGAGGCGTCAGAGGGCCAGCAGAGGCGTCAGAGAGCCAGCAGAGGCCCAGCAGAGGCGGCAGAGAGCCAGCAGAGGTGTCAGAGAGCCAGCAGAGGCGTCAGAGAGCCAGCAGAGGCCCAGCAGAGGCGGCAGAGAGCAAGCAGAGGCGGCAGAGAGCCAGCAGAGGCGTCAGAGAGCCAGCAGAGGCGTCAGAGAGCCAGCAGAGGCGTCAGAGAGCCAGCAAAGGCCCAGCAGAGGCGTCAGAGAGCCAGCAGAGGCGGCAGAGAGCCAGCAGAGGCGTCAGAGAGCCAGCAGAGGCGTCAGAGAGCCAGCAGAGGCGTCAGAGAGCCAGCAGAGGCCAAGCAGAGGCGGCAGAGAGCCAGCAGAGGCGGCAGAGAGCCAGCAGAGGCGTCAGAGAGCCAGCAGAGGCGGCAGAGAGCCAGCAGAGGCGTCAGAGAGCCAGCAGAGGCGGCAGAGAGCCAGCAGAGCCAGAGACCAGCAGAGGCGGCAGAGAGCCAGCAGAGGCCCAGCAGAGGCGGCAGAGAGCAGCAGAGGCAGAGGCGAGAGAGCCAGCAGAGGCGTCAGAGAGCCAGCAGAGGCGTCAGAGAGCCAGCAGAGGTGTCAGAGAGCCAGCAAAGGCCAAGCAGAGGCGTCAGAGAGCCAGCAGAGGCGGCAGAGAGCCAGCAGAGGCGCCAGAGAGCCAGCAGAGGCGGCAGAGAGCCAGCAGAGGCGTCAGAGAGCCAGCAGAGGCGTCAGAGAGCCAGCAGAGGTGGCAGAGAGCCAGCAGAGGCCAAGCAGAGGCGTCAGAGAGCCAGCAGAGGCGGCAGAGAGCCAGCAGAGGCGTCAGAGAGCCAGCAGAGGCGTCAGAGAGCCAGCAGAGGCGTCAGAGAGCCAGCAGAGGCGTCAGAGAGCCAGCAGAGGCGTCAGAGAGCCAGCAGAGGCGTCAGAGAGCCAGCAGAGGCGGCAGAGAGCCAGCAGAGGCGTCAGAGAGCCAGCAGAGGAGGCAGAGAGCCAGCAGAGGCGTCAGAGAGCCAGCAGAGGCGTCAGAGAGCCAGCAGAGGCGGCAGAGAGCCAGCAGAGGCGTCAGAGAGAGCAGAGGCACAGCAGAGGCGTCAGAGAGCCAGCAGAGGCGGCAGAGAGCCAGCAGAGGCGTCAGAGAGCCAGCAGAGGCAGAGAGCCAGCAGAGGCGCAGAGAGCAGAGGCGTCAGAGAGCTAGCAGAGGCGGCAGAGAGCCAGCAGAGGCGTCAGAGAGCCAGCAGAGGCGGCAGAGAGCCAGCAGAGGCGTCAGAGAGCCAGCAGAGGCGTCAGAGAGCCAGCAGAGGCGTCAGAGAGCCAGCAGCGGTGTCAGAGAGCCAGCAGAGGCGTAAGAGAGCCAGCAGAGGCGGCAGAGAGACAGCAGAGGCGGCAGAGAGCCAGCAGAGGCCCAGCAGAGGGCCAGCAGAGGCCCAGCAGAGGCGGCAGAGAGCCAGCAGAGGCGGCAGAGAGCCAGCAGAGGCGTCAGAGAGCCAGCAGAGGCGGCAGAGAGCCAGCAGAGGCGTCAGAGAGCCAGCAGAGGCGGCAGAGAGACAGCAGAGGCGTCAGAGAGCCAGCAGAGGCCCAGCAGAGGCAGCAGAGAGCCAGCAGAGGCGTCAGAGAGCCAGCAGAGGCCCAGCAGAGGCGGCAGAGAGCCAGCAGAGGCGGCAGAGAGCCAGCAGAGGCGGCAGAGAGATAGCAGAGGCGTCAGAGAGCCAGCAGAGGCGGCAGAGAGCCAGCAGAGGCGTCAGAGAGCCAGCAGAGGCGTCAGAGAGCCAGCAGAGGCGTCAGAGAGCCAGCAGAGGCGGAAGAGCCAGAGAGGCCAGCAGAGGCGTCAGAGAGCCAGCAGAGGCGTCAGAGCAGCAGAGGCGTCAGAGAGCCAGCAGAGGCCCAGCAGAGGCATCAGAGAGCCAGCAGAGGCCAGCAGAGGCCCAGCAGAGGCGTCAGAGAGCCAGCAGAGGCGTCAGAGAGCCAGCAGAGGCGGCAGAGAGCCAGCAGAGGCGTCAGAGAGCCAGCAGTGGTGTCAGAGGGGCGGCAGAGGCGTCAGAGAGCCAGCAGTGGTGTCAGAGGGGCGGCAGAGAGCCAACAGAGGCGTCAGAGAGCCAGCAGAGGCGGCAGAGAGCCAGCAGAGGCGGCAGAGAGCCAGCAGAGGCCCAGCAGAGGCGGCAGAGAGCCAGCAGAGGTGGCAGAGAGCCAGCAGAGGCGTCAGAGAGCCAGCAGAGGCGTCAGAGAGCCAGCAGAGGCCAGCAGAGGCGTCAGAGAGCCAGCAGAGGCCCAGCAGAGGCGGCAAAGAGCCAGCAGAGGCGTCAGAGAGCCAGCAGAGGCGGCAGAGAGCCAGCAGAGGCTCAGCAGAGGCGTCAGAGAGCCAGCAGAGGCGTCAGAGAGCCAGCAGAGGCCCAGCAGAGGCGGCAGAGAGCCAGCAGAGGCGTCAGAGAGCCAGCAGAGGCGTCAGAGAGCCAGCAGAGGCCCAGCAGAGGCGGCAGAGAGCAGCAGAGGCCGCAGAGAGCCAGAGAGCAGCAGAGGCGTCAGAGAGCCAGCAGAGGCGTCAGAGAGCCAGCAGAGGCGTCAGAGAGCCAGCAAAGGCCAAGCAGAGGCGTCAGAGAGCCAGCAGAGGCGGCACAGAGCCAGCAGAGGCGTCAGAGAGCCAGCAGAGGCGGCAGAGAGCCAGCAGAGGCGTCAGAGAGAGCCAGCAGAGGCGGCAGAGAGCCAGCAGAGGCGGCAGAGAGCCAGCAGAGGCGGCAGAGAGCCAGCAGAGGCGTAGCAGAGAACAGCAGAGGCGTCAGAGAGCCACCAGAGGCGGCAGAGAGCCAGCAGAGGCGTCAGAGAGCCAGCAGAGGCGTCAGAGAGCCAGCAGAGGCGTCAGAGAGCCAGCAGAGGCGTCAGAGAGCCAGCAGAGGCGGCAGAGAGCCAGCAGAGGCGTCAGAGAGCCAGCAGAGGCGTCAGAGAGCCAGCAGAGGCGGCAGAGAGCCAGCAGAGGCGTCAGAGAGCCAGCAGAGGCGGCAGAGAGCCAGCAGAGGCGTCAGAGAGCCAGCAGAGGCCCAGCAGAGGCGTCAGAGAGCCAGCAGAGGCGGCAGAGAGCCAGCAGAGGCGTCAGAGAGCCATCAGAGAGCCAGCAGAGGCGTCAGAGAGCCAGCAGAGGTGTCAGAGAGCCAGCAGAGGCGGCAGAGAGCCAGCAGAGGTGTCAGAGGGGCGGCAGAGAGCCAGCAGAGGCGTCAGAGAGCCAGCAGAGGCGGCAGAGAGCCAGCAGAGGCGCAGAGCAGAGGCGCAGAGAGCCAGCAGAGGCGTCAGAGAGCCAGCAGAGGCCCAGCAGAGGCGGCAGAGAGCCAGCAGAGGTGTCAGAGAGCCAGCAGAGGCGTCAGAGAGCCAGCAGAGGCCAGCAGAGGCGGCAGAGAGCCAGCAGAGGCGGCAGAGAGCCAGCAGAGGCGTCAGAGAGCCAGCAGAGGCGTCAGAGAGCCAGCAGAGGCGTCAGAGAGCCAGCAGAGGCCAGCAGAGGCGTCAGAGAGCCAGCAGAGGCGTCAGAGAGCCAGCAGAGGCGCAGAGAGCCAGCAGAGGCGTCAGAGAGACCACAGAGGCGGCAGAGACCAGCAGAGGCCAGCAGAGGCGTCAGAGAGCCAGCAGAGGCGGCAGAGAGCCAGCAGAGGCGGCAGAGAGCCAGCAGAGGCGGCAGAGAGCCAGCAGAGGTGGCAGAGAGCCAGCAGAGGCGGCAGAGAGCCAGCAGAGGCGTCAGAGAGCCAGCAGAGGTGTCAGAGAGCCAGCAGAGATCCAGCAGAGGCGTCAGAGAGCCAGCAGAGGCGGCAGAGAGCCAGCAGAGGCCCAGCAGAGGCGGCAGAGAGCCAGCAGAGGCGTGCAGAGAGCCAGCAGAGGCGGCAGAGAGCCAGCAGAGGCGGCAGAGAGCCAGCAGAGGTGTCAGAGAGCCAGCAGAGGCCCAGCAGAGGCGGCAGAGAGCCAGCAGAGGCGTCAGAGAGCCAGCAGAGGCGGCAGAGAGCCAGCAGAGGCGGCAGAGAGATAGCAGAGGCGTCAGAGACAGCAGAGGCGGCAGAGAACAGCAGAGGCCCAGCAGAGGCGGCAGAGAGCCAGCAGAGGCGTCAGAGAGCCAGCAGAGGCGTCAGAGACACCAGCAGAGGTGTCAGAGAGCCAGCAGAGGCCCCAGCAGAGGCGTCAGAGAATGCCAGCAGAGGCGGCAGAGAGCCAGCAGAGGCGTCAGAGAGCCAGCAGAGGCGGCAGAGAGCCAGCAGAGGCCCAGCAGAGAGCAGCAGAGATACAGCAGAGGCCAGCAGAGGCGGCAGAGAGCAAGCAGAGGCGGCAGAGAGCCAGCAGAGGCGTCAGAGAGCCAGCAGAGGCGTCAGAGAGCCAGCAGAGGCGTCAGAGAGCCAGCAGAGGCCCAGCAGAGGCGTCAGAGAGCCAGCAGAGGCGTCAGAGAGCCAGCAGAGGCGTCAGAGAGCCAGCAGAGGCCCAGCAGAGGCCCAGCAGAGGCGGCAGAGAGCAAGCAGAGGCGGCAGAGAGCCAGCAGAGGCGTCAGAGAGCCAGCAGAGGCGTCAGAGAGCCAGCAAAGGCCAGCAGAGGCGTCAGAGAGCCAGCAGAGGCGGCAGAGAGCCAGCAGAGGCGTCAGAGAGCCAGCAGAGGCGGCAGAGAGCCAGCAGAGGCGTCAGAGAGCCAGCAGAGGCCAAGCAGAGGCGTCAGAGAGCCAGCAGAGGCGGCAGAGAGCCAGCAGAGGCGTCAGAGAGCCAGCAGAGGCGGCAGAGAGCCAGCAGAGGCGTCAGAGAGCCAGCAGAGGCGTCAGAGAGCCAGCAGAGGCGCAGAGAGCCAGCAGAGGTGTCAGAGAGCCAGCAGAGAGCCACAGAGGCGTCAGAGAGCCAGCAGAGGCGGCAGAGGCCAGCAGAGGCGTCAGAGAGCCAGCAGAGGCGGCAGAGAGCCAGCAGAGGCGTCAGAGAGCCAGCAGAGGCCAAGCAGAGGCGTCAGAGAGCCAGCAGAGGCGGCAGAGAGCCAGCAGAGGCGTCAGAGAGCCAGCAGAGGCGGCAGAGAGCCTGCAGAGGCGTCAGAGAGCCAGCAGAGGCGTCAGAGAGCCAGCAGAAATTTCAGAGAGCCAGCAGAGGCGGCAGAGAGCCAGCAGAGGCGGCAGAGAGCCAGCAGAGGTGTCAGAGAGCCAGCAGAGGCCAAGCAGAGGCGTCAGAGAGCCAGCAGAGGCGTCAGAGAGCCAGCAGAGGCGTCAGAGAGCCAGCAGAGGCGGCAGAGAGAGCAGCAGAGGCGTCAGAGAGCCAGCAGAGGCGTCAGAGAGCCAGCAGAGGCGTCAGATAGCCAGCAGAGGCCAAGAAGCAGAGGCGTCAGAGAGCCAGCAGAGGCGTCAGAGAGAGCCCAGCAGAGGCGTCAGAGAGACAGCAGAGGCGGCAGAGAGCCAGCAGAGGTCCAGCAGAGGCGGCAGAGAGCCAGCAAAGGCGTCAGAGAGCCAGCAGAGGCGGCAGAGAGCCAGCAGAGGCGGCAGAGGCGTCAGAGAGCCAGCAGAGGCCCAGCAGAGGCGGCAGAGAGCCAGCAGAGGCCCACCAGAGGCGTCAGAGAGCCTGCAGAGGTGTCAGAGAGCCAGCAGAGTCCAAGCAGAGGCGTCAGAGAGCCAGCAGAGGCGGCAGAGAGCCAGCAGAGGCGTCAGAGAGCCAGCAGAGGCGTCAGAGGCCAAGCAGAGGCGTCAGAGAGCCAGCAGAGGCGGCAGAGATCCAGCAGAGGCGTCAGAGAGCCAGCAGAGGCGGCAGAGAGCCAACAGAGGCGTCAGAGAGCCAGCAGAGGCGGCAGAGTGCCAACAGAGGCCCAGCAGAGGCGGCAGAGAGCCAGCAGAGGCGGCAGAGAGCCAGCAGAGGCGTCAGAGAGCCAGCAGAGGTGTCAGAGAGCCAGCAGAGTCCAAGCAGAGGCGTCAGAGAGCCAGCAGAGGCGGCAGAGAGCCAGCAGAGGCGTCAGAGGCCAAGCAGAGGCGTCAGAGAGCCAGCAGAGGCGGCAGAGATCCAGCAGAGGCGTCAGAGAGCCAGCAGAGGCGGCAGAGAGCCAACAGAGGCGTCAGAGAGCCAGCAGAGGCGGCAGAGTGCCAACAGAGGCCCAGCAGAGGCGGCAGAGAGCCAACAGAGGCGTCAGAGAGCCAGCAGAGGCGTCAGAGAGCAGCAGAGGCGTCAGAGAGCCAGCAGAGGCGGCAGAGAGCCAGCAGAGGCGGCAGAGAGCGTCAGAGAGCCAGCAGAGGTCCAGCAGAGGCGGCAGAGAGACTCAGCAGAGGCCAGCAGAGGCGGCAGAGAGCCAGCAGAGGCGCAGAGGCAGAGAGCCAGCAGAGGCGTCAGAGAGCCAGCAGAGGTGTCAGAGAGCCAGCAAAGGCCAGCAGAGGCGTCAGAGAGCCAGCAGAGGCGGCAGAGAGCCAGCAGAGGCGTCAGAGAGCCAGCAGAGGCGGCAGAGAGCCAAGCAGAGGCGTCAGAGAGCCAGCAGAGGCGTCAGAGAGCCAGCAGAGGCGGCAGAGAGCCAGCAGAGGAGTCAGAGAGCCAGCAGAGGCGGCAGAGAGCCAGCAGAGGGGCCAAGCAGAGGCGTCAGAGAGACCAGCAGAGGCGGCAGAGAGCCAGCAGAGGCGGCAGAGAGCCAGCAGAGGCGTCAGAGAGCCAGCAGAGGCCAAGCAGAGGCGTCAGAGAGCCAGCAGAGGCGGCAGAGAGCCAGCAGAGGCGTCAGAGAGCCAGCAGAGGCGGCAGAGAGCCAGCAGAGGCGTCAGAGAGCCAGCAGAGGCGGCAGAGAGCCAGCAGAGGCGTCAGAGAGCCAGCAGAGGCCAAGCAGAAAGGCGTCAGAGAGCCAGCAGAGGCGGCAGAGAGCCAGCAGAGGCGTCAGAGAGCCAGCAGAGGCGGCAGAGAGCCAGCAGAGGCCTCAGCAGAGGCGGCAGAGAGCCAGCAGAGGCGTCAGAGAGCCAGCAGAGGCGGCAGAGAGCCAGCAGAGGCGGCAGAGAGCCAGCAGAGGCGTCAGAGAGCCAGCAGAGGTCCAGCAGAGGCCCAGCAGAGGCGGCAGAGAGCCAGCAGAGGCGGCAGAGGGCCAGCAGAGGCGGCAGAGAGCCAGCAGAGGCGGCAGAGAGCCAGCAGAGGCGTCAGAGAGCCAGCAGAGGTGTCAGAGAGCCAGCAGAGGCCAAGCAGAGGCGTCAGAGAGCCAGCAGAGGCGGCAGAGAGCCAGCAGAGGCGTCAGAGAGCCAGCAGAGGCGGCAGAGAGCCAGCAGAGGCGTCAGAGAGCCAGCAGAGGCGGCAGAGAGCCAGCAGAGGCGTCAGAGAGCCAGCAGAGGCGTCAGAGAGCCAGCAGAGGCCAAGCAGAGGCGTCAGAGAGCCAGCAGAGGCGGCAGAGAGCCAGCAGAGGCGTCAGAGAGCCAGCAGAGGCGGCAGAGAGCCAGCAGAGGCGTCAGAGGCCAAGCAGAGGCGTCAGAGAGCCAGCAGAGGCGGCAGAGAGCCAGCAGAGGCGTCAGAGAGCCAGCAGAGGCGGCAGAGAGCCAGCAGAGGCGTCAGAGAGCCAGCAGAGGCGGCAGAGAGCCAGCAGAGGCGGCAGAGAGCCAGCAGAGGCGTCAGAGAGCCAGCAGAGGTGTCAGAGAGCCAGCAGAGGCGTCAGAGAGCCAGCAGAGGCGGCAGAGAGCCAGCAGAGGCGGCAGAGAGCCAGCAGAGGCGGCAGAGGCGGCAGAGGCCCAGCAGAGGCGGCAGAGAACCAGCAGAGGCCCAGCAGAGGCGTCAGAGAGCCAGCAGAGGCGGCAGAGAGCCAGCAGAGGCGTCAGAGAGCCAGCAGAGGCGGCAGAGAGCCAGCAGAGGCCCAGCAGAGGCGGCAGAGAGCCAGCAGAGGCGTCAGAGAGCCAGCAGAGGCGTCAGAGAGCCAGCAGAGGCGTCAGAGAGCCAGCAGAGGCCCAGCAAAGGCGGCAGAGAGCAAGCAGAGGGGTCAGAGAGCCAGCAGAGGCGTTAGAGAGCCAGCAGAGGCGTCAGAGAGCCAGCAGAGGTGTCAGAGAGCCAGCAGAGGCGTCAGAGAGCCAGCAGAGGCGGCAGAGACAGAGACAGCAGAGGCCAGCAGAGCCAGCAGAGGCGTCAGAGAGCCAGCAGAGGCGGCAGAGAGCCATCAGAGGCGGCAAAGAGCCAGCAGAGGCAAGCAGAGGCCAGAGAGCAGCAGAGGCGTCAGAGAGCCAACAGAAGAGCAGAGGCGTCAGAGAGCCAGCAGAGGCCCAGCAGAGGCGGCAGAGAGCCAGCAGAGGCGGCAGAGAGCCAGCAGAGGCGTCAGAGAGCCAGCAGAGGCGGCAGAGAGCCAGCAGAGGCGTAAGAGAGCCAGCAGAGGCGTCAGAGAGCCAGCAGAGGCGTCAGCAGAGGCGGCAGAAAGCCAGCAGAGGCGTCAGAGAGCCAGCAGAGGCGGCAGAGAGCCAGCAGAGGGCCAGCAAAGGCGGCAGAGAGCCAGCAGAGAGCCAGCAGAGGCGGCAGAGAGCCAGCAGAGGCGGCAGAGAGCCAGCAGAGGCGTCAGAGAGCCAGCAGAGGCGGCAGAGAGCCAGCAGAGGCGTCAGAGAGCCAGCAGAGGCGGCAAAGAGCCAGCAGAGGCATCAGAGAGCCAGCAGAGGCGTCAGAGAGCCAGCAGAGGCGTCAGAGAGCCAGCAGAGGCGGCAGAGAGCCAGCAGAGGCCCAGCAGAGGCGGCAGGGAGCCAAAAGAGGCGGCAGAGAGCCAGCAGAGGCGTCAGAGAGCCAGCAGAGGCGGCAGAGAGCCAGCAGAGGCGTAAGAGAGCCAGCACAGGCGGCAGAGGAGCAGCAGAGGTATCAGAGAGGCGGCAGAGAAGCCAGCAGAGGCGTCAGAGAGCCAGCAGAGGCGGCAGAGAGCCAGCAGAGGCCCAGCAAAGGCGGCAGAGAGCCAGCAGAGGTGTCAGAGAGCCAGCAGAGGCGGCAGAGAGCCAGCAGAGGCGGCAGAGAGCCAGCAGAGGCGGCAGAGAGGCCAGCAGAGGCCGAGCAGCAGAGGCGTCAGAGAGCCAGCAGAGGCGTCAGAGAGCCAGCAGAGGCGGCAGAGAGCCAGCAGAGGCGGCAGAGAGCCATCAGAGGCGTCAGAGAGCCAGCAGAGGCCCAGCAGAGGCGTCAGAGAGGCAGCAGAGGCGTCAGAGAGCCAGCAGAGGCGTCAGAGAGCCAGCAGAGGCCCAGCAGAGGCGTCAGAGAGCCAGCAGAGGCCCAGCAGAGGCGGCAGAGAGCCAGCAGAGGCGTCAGCAGAGGCGGCAGAGAGCCAGCAGAGGCCCAGCAGAGGCGGCAGAGAGCCAGCAGAGGCGTCATAGAGCCAGCAGAGGCGGCAGAGAGCCAGCAGAGGCGTCAGAGAGCCAGCAAAGGCCCAGCAGAGGCGGCAGAGAGCAAGCAGAGGCGGCAGACAGCCAGCAGAGGCGTCAGAGAGCCAGCAGAGGCGTCAGAGAGCCAGCAGAGGCCCAGCAGAGGCGGCAGAGAGCCAGCAGAGGCGTCAGAGAGCCAGCAGAGGCGTCAGAGAGCCAGCAGAGGCGTCAGAGAGCCAGCAGAGGTGGCAGAGGCCCAGCAAAGGCGTCAGAGAGCCAGCAGAGGTGTCAGAGAGCCAGCAGAGGCGTCAAAGAGCCAGCAGTGGCGGCAGAGAGCCAGCAGAGGCGGCAGAGAGCCAGCAGAGGCGGCAGAGAGCCAGCAGAGGCCCAGCAGAGGCGGCAGAGAGCCAGCAGAGGCGTCAGAGAGCCAGCAGAGGCGGCAGAGAGCCAGCAGAGGCGGCAGAGAGCCAGCAGAGGCGGCAGAGAACCAGCAGAGGCCCAGCAGAGGCGGCAGAGAGCCAGCAGAGGCGTCAGAGAGCCAGCAGAGGTGTAAGAGTGCCAGCAGAGGCCCAGCAGAGGCCCAGCAGAGGCCCAACAGAGGCGTCAGAGAGCCAGCAGAGGCGTCAGAGAGCCAGCAGAGGCCCAGCAGAGGCGGCAGAATGCCAGAAGAGGCGTCATAGAGCCAGCAGTGGCGGCAGAGAGCCAGCAGAGGCGTCAGAGAGCCAGCAGAGGCCCAGCAGAGGCGGCAGAGAGCCAACAGAGGCGTCAGAGAGCCAGCAGAGGCGTCAGAGAGCCAGCAGAGGCGTCAGAGAGCCAGCAGAGGCCAGACAGCAAAGGCGGCAGAGAGCAAGAGGGGTCAGAGAGCCGGCAGAGGCGTTAGAGAGCCAGCAGAGGGTCAGAGAGCCAGCAGAGGCGTCAGAGAGCCAGCAGAGGCGTCACGAGAGCCAGCAGAGGCGTCAAAGAGACAGCAAGGCCAGCAGAGGCCCAGCAGAGGCGGCAGAGAGCCAGCAAAGGCGTTAGAGAGCCAGCAGAGGCGGCAGAGAGCCTGCAGAGGCGGCAGAGGCGTCAGAGAGCCAGCAGAGGCCCAGCAGAGGCCCAGCAGAGGCGGCAGAGAGCCAGCAGAGGCCCACCAGAGGCGGCAGAGAGCAAGCAGAGGCGGCAGAGAGCCAGCAGAGGCGTCAGAGAGCCAGCAGAGGTGTCAGAGAGCCAGCAGAGGCCAAGCAGAGGCGTCAGAGAGCCAGCAGAGGCGGCAGAGAGCCAGCAGAGGCGTCAGAGAGCCAGCAGAGGCGGCAGAGAGCCAGCAGAGGCGTCAGAGAGCCAGCAGAGGCGGCAGAGAGCCAGCAGAGGCGTCAGAGAGCCAGCAGAGGTGTCAGAGAGCCAGCAGAGGCCAAGCAGAGGCGTCAGAGAGCCAGCAGAGGCGGCAGAGAGCCAGCAGAGGCGTCAGAGAGCCAGCAGAGGCGTCAGAGAGCCAGCAGAGGCGTCAGAGGCCAGAAAGCAGAGGCGTCAGAGAGCCAGCAGAGGCGGCAGAGATCCAGCAGAGGCGTCAGAGAGCCAGCAGAGGCGGCAGAGAGCCAGCAGAGGCGTCAGAGAGCCAGCAGAGGCGGCAGAGTGCCAGCAGAGGCCCAGCAGAGGCGGCAGAGAGCCAACAGAGGCGTCAGAGAGCCAGCAGAGGTGTCAGAGAGCCAGCAAAGGCGTCAGAGAGCCAGCAGAGGCGGCAGAGAGCCTGCAGAGGCGGCAGAGAGCCTGCAGAGGCGGCAGAGGCGTCGGAGAGCCAGCAGAGGCCCAGCAGAGGCGGCAGAGAACCAGCAGAGGCCCACCAGAGGCGTCAGAGAGCCAGCAGAGGCGGCAGAGAGCCAGCAGAGGCGTCAGAGAGCCAGCAGAGGCGGCAGAGAGCCAGCAGAGGCCCAGCAGAGGCGGCAGAGAGCCAACAGAGGCGTCAGAGAGCCAGCAGAGGCGTCAGAGAGCCAGCAGAGGCGTCAGAGAGCCAGCAGAGGCCCAGCAAAGGCGGAAGAGAGCAAGCAGAGGGGTCAGAGAGCCAGCAGAGGCGTTAGAGAGCCAGCAGAGAGCCAGCAGCGGTGTCAGAGAGCCAGCAGAATCGTACGAGAGCCAGCAGAGGCGGCAAAGAGACAGCACAGCCAGCAGAGGCCCAGCAGGTGCGTCAGAGAGCCAGCAGAGGCGGCAGAGAGCCATCAGATGCGGCAAAGAGCCAGCAGAGGCATCAGAGAGCCAGCAGAGGCGTCAGAGAGCCAGCAGAGGCGTCAGAGAGCCAGCAGAGGCC
Organism: Drosophila dunni; assembly: GCA_018152125.1. Classification (NCBI taxonomy): domain Eukaryota; kingdom Metazoa; phylum Arthropoda; class Insecta; order Diptera; family Drosophilidae; genus Drosophila; species Drosophila dunni. The sequence continues at coordinate 28,542 of JAECXC010001043.1, read as the reverse complement.
CAGCAGAGGCGGCAGAGAGCCAAAAGATGCGGCAGAGAGCCAGCAGAGGCGTCAGAGAGCCAGCAGAGGCGGCAGAGAGCCAGCAGAGGCGTAAGAGAGCCAGCAGAGGCGGCAGAGAGACAGCAGAGGTGTCAGACGGGCGGCAGAAAGCCAGCAGAGGCGTCAGAGAGCCAGCAGAGGCGGCAGAGAGCCAGCAGAGGGCCAGCAAAGGCGGCAGAGAGCCAGCAGAGAGCCAGCAGAGGTGGCAGAGAGCCAGCAGAGGCGGCAGAGAGCCAGCAGAGGCGTCAGAGAGCCAGCAGAGGCGGCAGAGAGCCAGCAGAGGCGTCAGAGAGCCATCAGATGCGGCAAAGAGCCAGCAGAGGCATCAGAGAGCCAGCAGAGGCGTCAGAGAGCCAGCAGAGGCGTCAGAGAGCCAGCAGAGGCGGCAGAGAGCCAGCAGAGGCCCAGCAGAGGCGGCAGGGAGCCAAAAGATGCGGCAGAGAGCCAGCAGAGGCGTCAGAGAGCCAGCAGAGGCGGCAGAGAGCCAGCAGAGGCGTAAGAGAGCCAGCAGAGGCGGCAGAGAGACAGCAGAGGTATCAGACGGGCGGCAGAAAGCCAGCAGAGCCGTCAGAGAGCCAGCAGAGGCGGCAGAGAGCCAGCAGAGGCCCAGCAAAGGCGGCAGAGAGCCAGCAGAGGTGGCAGAGAGCCAGCAGAGGCGGCAGAGAGCCAGCAGAGGCGGCAGAGAGCCAGCAGAGGCGGCAGAGAGCCAGCAGAGGCCCAGCAGAGGCGACAGAGAGCCAGCAGAGGCGTCAGAGAGCCAGCAGAGGCGGCAGAGAGCCAGCAGAAGCGGCAGAGAGCCATCAGAGGCGTCAGAGAGCCAGCAGAGGCCCAGCAGAGGCGTCAGAGAGGCAGCAGACGCGTCAGAGAGCCAGCAGAGGCGTCAGAGAGCCAGCAGAGGCCCAGCAGAGGCGTCAGAGAGCCAGCAGAGGCCCAGCAGAGGCGGCAGAGAGCCAGCAGAGGCCCAGCAGAGGCGGCAGAGAGCCATCAGAGGCCCAGCAGAGGCGGCAGAGAGCCAGCAGAGGCGTCATAGAGCCAGCAGAGGCGGCAGAGAGCCAGCAGAGGCGTCAGAGAGCCAGCAGAGGCCCAGCAGAGGCGGCAGAGAGCAAGCAGAGGCGGCAGAGAGCCAGCAGAGGCGTCAGAGAGCCAGCAGAGGCGTCAGAGAGCCAGCAGAGGCGGCAGAGAGCCAGCAGAGGCGTCAGAGAGCCAGCAGAGGCGTCAGAGAGCCAGCAGAGGCGTCAGAGAGCCAGCAGAGGTGGCAGAGGCCCAGCAAAGGCGTCAGAGAGCCAGCAGAGGTGTCAGAGAGCCAGCAGAGGCGTCAAAGAGCCAGCAGTGGCGGCAGAGAGCCAGCAGAGGCGGCAGAGAGCCAGCAGAGGCCAGCAGAGAGCCAGCAGAGGCTGAGCCAGCAGAGGCGGCAGAGAGCCAGCAGAGGCGTCAGAGAGCCAGCAGAGGCGGCAGAGAGCCAGCAGAGGCGGCAGAGAGCCAGCAGAGGCGGCAGAGAACCAGCAGAGGCGGCAGAGAGCCAGCAGAGGCGTCAGAGAGCCAGCAGAGGTGTAAGAGTGCCAGCAGAGGCCCAGCAGAGGCCCAGCAGAGGCCCAACAGAGGCGTCAGAGAGCCAGCAGAGGCGTCAGAGAGCCAGCAGAGGCCCAGCAGAGGCGGCAGAGTGCCAGAAGAGGCGTCATAGAGCCAGCAGTGGCGGCAGAGAGCCAGCAGAGGCGTCAGAGAGCAGCAGAGGCCAGCAGAGGCGGCAGAGAGCAAGCAGAGGCGGCAGAGAGCCAGCAGAGAGGCGTCAGAGAGCCAGCAGAGGCGTCAGAGAGCCAGCAGAGGCGTCAGAGAGCCAGCAGAGGCGTCAGAGAGCCAGCAGAGGCGTTAGAGAGCCAGCAGAGGCCCAGCAGAGGCTGCAGAGAGCCAGCAGAGGCGTCAGAGAGCCAGCAGAGGCGGCAGAGAGCCAGCAGAGGCGTCAGAGAGCCAGCAGAGGCCCAGTAGAGGCGTCAGAGAGCTAGCAGAGGCGTCAGAGAGCCAGCAGAGGCGTCAGAGAGCCAGCAGAGGCGGCAGAGATGCGGCAGAGAGCCAGCAGAGGCGTCATAGAGCCAGCAGAGGAGTCAGAGAGCCAGCAGAGGCGTTAGAGAGCCAGCAGAGGCCCAGCAGAGGCTGCAGAGATCCAGCAGAGGCGTCAGAGAGCCGGCAGAGGTGTCAGAGAGCCAGCAGAGGCGTCAGAGAGCCAGCAGAGGCCCAGTAGAGGCGTCAGAGAGCTAGCAGAGGCGTCAGAGAGCCAGCAGAGGCGTCAGAGAGCCAGCAGAGGCGGCAGAGATGCGAGCAGAGAGCCAGCAGAGGTGTCAGAGAGCAAACAGCAGAGGTGTCAGAGAGCCAGCAGAGGCGTCAGAGAGCCAGCAGAGGCGTCAGAGAGCCAGCAGAGGCCCAGTAGAGGCGTCAGAGAGCTAGCAGAGGCGTCAGAGAGCCAGCAGAGGCGTCAGAGAGCCAGCAGAGGCCCAGTAGAGGCGGCAGAGAGCCAGCAGAGGTGGCAGAGAGCCAGCAGAGGCGGCAGAGAGCCAGAGAGGCCAGCAGAGGCGCAGAGAGCCAGCAGAGGCGGCAGAGAGCCAGCAGAGGCGGCAGAGAGGCGTCAGAGAGCCAGCAGAGGCGGCAGAGAGCCAGCAGAGGCGGCAGAGAGCCAGCAGAGGCCCAGCAGAGGCGGCAGAGAGCCTGCAGAGGCGTCAGAGAGCCAGCAGAGGCGGCAGAGAGCCAGCAGAGGCGGCAGAGAGCCAGCAGAGGCGGCAGAGAACCAGCAGAGGCCCAGCAGAGGCGGCAGAGAGCCAGCAGAGGCGTCAGAGAGCCAGCAGAGGTGTAAGAGTGCCAGCAGAGGCCCAGCAGAGGCCCAGCAGAGGCGTCAGAGAGCCAGCAGAGGCGTCAGAGAGCCAGCAGAGGCCCAGCAGAGGCGGCAGAGAGCCAGAAGAGGCGTCATAGAGCCAGCAGTGGCGGCAGAGAGCCAGCAGAGGCGTCAGAGAGCCAGCAGAGGCCCAGCAGAGGCGGCAGAGAGCAAGCAGAGGCGGCAGACAGCCAGCAGAGGCGTCAGAGAGCCAGCAGAGGCGTCAGAGAGCCAGCAGAGGCGTCTGAGAGCCAGCAGAGGCGTCAGAGAGCCAGCAGAGGCCCAGCAGAGGCGGCAGAGAGCCAGCAGAGGCGGCCGAGAGCCAGCAGAGGCGTCAGAGAGCCAGCAGAGGCGGCAGAGATGCGGCAGAGAGCCAGCAGAGGCGTCATAGAGCCAGCAGAGGAGTCAGAGAGCCAGCAGAGGCGTTAGAGAGCCAGCAGAGGCCCAGCAGAGGCTGCAGAGATCCAGCAGAGGCGTCAGAGAGCCGGCAGAGGTGTCAGAGAGCCAGCAGAGGCGTCAGAGAGCCAGCAGAGGCCCAGTAGAGGCGTCAGAGAGCTAGCAGAGGCGTCAGAGAGCCAGCAGAGGCGTCAGAGAGCCAGCAGAGGCGGCAGAGATGCGGCAGAGAGCCGGCAGAGGTGTCAGAGAGCCAGCAGAGGTGTCAGAGAGCCAGCAGAGGCGTCAGAGAGCCAGCAGAGGCGTCAGAGAGCCAGCAGAGGCCCAGTAGAGGCGTCAGAGAGCCAGCAGAGGCGTCAGAGAGCCAGCAGAGGCGTCAGAGAGCCAGCAGAGGCCCAGTAGAGGCGGCAGAGAGCCAGCAGAGGTGGCAGAGAGCCAGCAGAGGCGGCAGAGAGCCAGCAGAGGCGGCAGAGAGCCAGCAGAGGCGGCAGAGAGCCAGCAGAGGCCCAGCAGAGGCGGCAGAGAGCCAGCAGAGGCGTCAGAGAGCCAGCAGAGGCGGCAGAGAGGCGTCAGAGAGCCAGCAGAGGCGGCAGAGAGCCAGCAGAGGCCCAGCAGAGGCGGCAGAGAGCCAGCAGAGGCGTCAGAGAGCCAGCAGAGGTGTCAGAGAGCCAGCAGAGGCCCAGCAGAGGCGTCAGAGAGCCAGCAGAGGCGTCAGAGAGCCAGCAGAGGCCCAGCAGAGGCGGCAGAGAGCCAGCAGAGGCCCAGCAGAGGCGGCAGAGAGCCAGCAGAGGCGTCATAGAGCCAGCAGAGGCGGTAGAGAGCCAGCTGAGGCGTCAGAGAGCCAGCAGAGGCCCAGCAGAGGCGGCAGAGAGCAAGCAGAGGCGGCAGACAGCAAGCAGAGGCGTCAGAGAGCCAGCAAAGGCGTCAGAGAGCCAGCAGAGGCGTCAGAGAGCCAGCAGAGGCGTCAGAGAGCCAGCAGAGGCGTCAGAGAGCCAGCAGAGGCCCAGCAGAGGCGTCAGAGAGCCAGCAGAGGTGTCAGAGAGCCAGCAGAGGCGTCAGAGAGCCAGCAGAGGCCAAGCAGAGGCGGCAGAGAGCCAGCAGAGGCGGCAGAGAGCCAGCAGAGGCGTCAGAGAGCCAGCAGAGGCGTCAGAGAGGCGGCAGAGAGCCAGCAGAGGCGTCATAGAGCCAGCAGAGGCAGTCAGAGGCGTCAGAGAGCCAGCAGAGGCGTCAGAGAGCCAGCAGAGGCGTCAGAGAGCCAGCAGAGGCGTCAGAGAGCCAGCAGAGGCGTCAGAGAGCCAGCAGAGGCGTCAGAGAGCCAGCAGAGGCCCAGCAGAGGCGGCAGAGAGCCAGCAGAGGCAGAGAGCCAGCAGAGGCGGCAGAGAGCCAGCAGAGGCGGCAGAGAGCCAGCAGAGGCGGCAGAGAGCCAGCAGAGGCCCAGCAGAGGCGGCAGAGAGCCAGCAGAGGCGTCAGAGAGCAAGCAGAGGCGTTAGAGAGTCAGGAGAGGCCCCGCAGAGGCTGCAGAGATCCAGCAGAGGCGTCAGAGAGCCGGCAGAGGTGTCAGAGAGCCAGCAGAGGCGTCAGAGAGCCAGCAGAGGCGTCAGAGAGCCAGCTGAGGCGTCAGAGAGCCAGCAGAGGCCCAGTAGAGGCGTCAGAGAGCTAGCAGAGGCGTCAGAGAGCCAGCAGAGGCGTCAGAGAGCCAGCAGAGGCCCAGTAGAGGCGGCAGAGAGCCAGCAGAGGCGTCAGAGAGCCAGCAGAGGCGGCAGAGAGCCAGCAGAGGCGTCAGAGAGCCAGCAGAGGCGTCAGAGAGCCAGCAGAGGCGTCAGAGAGCCAGCAGAGGCGGCAGAGAGCCAGCAGAGGCGTCAGAGAGCCAGCAGAGGCGGCAGAGAGCCAGCAGAGGCGTCAGAGAGCCAGCAGAGGCGGCAGAGAGCCAGCAGAGGCGTCAGAGAGCCTGCAGAGGTGTCAGAGAGCCAGCAGAGGCCCAGCAGAGGCGTCAGAGAGCCAGCAGAGGCGTCAGAGAGCCAGCAGAGGCCAAGCAGAGGCGTCAGAGAGCCAGCAGAGGCGTCAGAGAGCCAGCAGAGGCCCAGCAGAGGCGGCAGAGAGCCAGCAGAGGCGGCAGAGAGCCAGCAGAGGCGTCAGAGAGCCAGCAGAGGCGGCAGAGAGGCGGCAGAGAGCCAGCAGAGGCGTCATAGAGCCAGCAGAGGAGTCAGAGAGCCAGCAGAGGCGTTAGAGAGCCAGCAGAGGCCCAGCAGAGGCTGCAGAGATCCAGCAGAGGCGTCAGAGAGCCAGCAGAGGTGTCAGAGAGCCAGCAGAGGCGTCAGAGAGCCAGCAGAGGCGTCAGAGAGCCAGCAGAGGCGTCAGAGAGCCAGCAGAGGCGCAGAGGCGTCAGAGAGAGCCAGCAGAGGCGTCAGAGAGCCAGCAGAGGCGTCAGAGAGCCAGCAGAGGCCCAGTAGAGGCGGCAGAGAGCCAGCAGAGGTGGCAGAGAGCCAGCAGAGGCGGCAGAGAGCCAGCAGAGGCGGCAGAGAGCCAGCAGAGGCGTCAGAGAGCCAGCAGAGGCCAAGCAGAGGCGTCAGAGAGCCAGCAGAGGGGCAGAGAGCCAGCAGAGGCGTCAGAGAGCCAGCAGAGGCGGCAGAGAGCCAGCAGAGGCGTCAGAGAGCCAGCAGAGGCGGCAGAGAGCCAGCAGAGGCGTCAGAGAGCTTGCAGAGGTGTCAGAGAGCCAGCAGAGGCCAAGCAGAGGCGTCAGAGAGCCAGCAGAGGGGTCAGAGAGCCAGCAGAGGCCCAGCAGAGGCCCAGCAGAGGCGGCAGAGAGCCAGCAGAGGCGGCAGAGAGCCAGCAGAGGCGTCAGAGAGCCAGCAGAGGCGTCAGAGAGCCTGCAGAGGTGGCAGAGGCCCAGCAAAGGCGTCAGAGAGCCAGCAGAGGGGTCAGAGAGCCAGCAGAGGCGGCAGAGAGCCAGCAGAGGTGTCAGAGAGCCAGCAGAGGCCAAGCAGAGGCGTCAGAGAGCCAGCAGAGGGGTCAGAGAGCCAGCAGAGGCCCAGCAGAGGCCCAGCAGAGGCGGCAGAGAGCAAGCAGAGGCGGCAGAGAGCCAGCAGAGGCGTCAGAGAGCCAGCAGAGGCGTCAGAGAGCCTGCAGAGGTGGCAGAGGCCCAGCAAAGGCGTCAGAGAGCCAGCAGAGGCGTCAGAGAGCCAGCAGAGGCGGCAGAGAGCCAGCAGAGGTGTCAGAGAGCCAGCAGAGGCCAAGCAGAGGCGTCAGAGAGCCAGCAGAGGCGTCAGAGAGCCAGCAGAGGCGTCAGAGAGCCAGCAGAGGCGGCAGAGAGCCAGCAGAGGCGTCAGAGAGCCAGCAGAGGCGGCAGAGAGCCAGCAGAGGCCCAGCAGAGGCGTCAGAGAGCCAGCAGAGGCAGCAGAGAGCCAGCAGAGGCGTCAGAGAGCCAGCAGAGGCGGCAGAGAGCCAGCAGAGGCGTCAGAGAGCCAGCAGAGGCGGCAGAGAGCCAGCAGAGGCGTCAGAGAGCCAGCAGAGGTGTCAGAGAGGCAGCAGAGGCGTCAGAGAGCCAGCAGTGGTGTCAGAGGGGCGGCAGAGAGCCAGCAGAGGCGTCAGAGAACCAGCAGAGGCGGCAGAGAGCCAGCAGAGGCGGCAGAGAGCCAGCAGAGGCCCAGCAGAGGCGGCAGAGAGCCAGCAGAGGTGGCAGAGAGCCAGCAGAGGCGGCAGAGAGCCAGCAGAGGCGGCAGAGAGCCAGCAGAGGCGGCAGAGAGCCAGCAGAGGCGGCAGAGAGCCAGCAGAGGCGGCAGAGGGCCAGCAGAGGCGGCAGAGAGCCAGCAGAGGCGTCAGAGAGCCAGCAGAGGCGGCAGAGAGCCAGCAGAGGCGGCAGAGAGCCAGCAGAGGCCCAGCAGAGGAGGCAGAGAGCCAGCAGAGGCGGCAGAGAGCCAGCAGAGGCGGCAGAGAGCCAGCAGAGGCGGCAGAGAGCCAGCAGAGCCAGCAGAGGCGTCAGAGAGCCAGCAGAGGCCCAGCAGAGGCGGCAGAGAGCAAGCAGAGGCGTCAGAGAGCCAGCAGAGGCGTCAGAGAGCCAGCAGAGGCGTCAGAGAGCCAGCAGAGGTGTCAGAGAGCCAGCAGAGGCCAAGCAGAGGCGTCAGAGAGCCAGCAGAGGCGGCAGAGCGCCAGCAGAGGCGTCAGAGAGCCAGCAGAGGCGGCAGAGAGCCAGCAGAGGCGTCAGAGAGCCAGCAGAGGCGGCAGAGAGCCAGCAGAGGCCCAGCAGAGGCGGCAGAGAGCCAGCAGAGGCGGCAGAGCGCCAGCAGAGGCGGCAGAGATGCGGCAGAGAGCCAGCAGAGGCGTCATAGAGCCAGCAGAGGCGTCAGAGAGCCAGCAGAGGCGTTAGAGAGCCAGCAGAGGCCCAGCAGAGGCTCAGAGAGATCCAGCAGAGGCGTCAGAGAGCCAGCAGAGGTGTCAGAGAGCCAGCAGAGGCGTCAGAGAGCCAGCAGAGGCGTCAGAGAGCCAGCAGAGGGGTCAGAGAGGCAGCAGAGGCCCAGCAGAGGCGTCAGAGAGCCAGCAGAGGCGTCAGAGAGCCAGCAGAGGCCCAGCAGAGGCCCAGTAGAGGCGGCAGAGAGCCAGCAGAGGCGGCAGAGAGCCAGCAGAGGCGGCAGAGAGCCAGCAGAGGCGTCAGAGAGCCAGCAGAGGCGTCAGAGAGCCAGCAGAGGCCAAGCAGAGGCGTCAGAGAGCCAGCAGAGGCGGCAGAGAGCCAGCAGAGGCGTCAGAGAGCCAGCAGAGGCGGCAGAGAGCCAGCAGAGGCGTCAGAGAGCCAGCAGAGGCGGCAGAGAGCCAGCAGAGGCGTCAGAGAGCTTGCAGAGGTGTCAGAGAGCCAGCAGAGGCCAAGCAGAGGCGTCAGAGAGCCAGCAGAGGGGTCAGAGAGCCAGCAGAGGCCCAGAGGCCCAGCAGAGGCGGCAGAGAGCCAGCAGAGGCGGCAGAGAGCCAGCAGAGGCGTCAGAGAGCCAGCAGAGGCGTCAGAGAGCCTGCAGAGGTGGCAGAGGCCCAGCAAAGGCGTCAGAGAGCCAGCAGAGGGGTCAGAGAGCCAGCAGAGGCGGCAGAGAGCCAGCAGAGGTGTCAGAGAGCCAGCAGAGGCCAAGCAGAGGCGTCAGAGAGCCAGCAGAGGCGTCAGAGAGCCAGCAGAGGCGTCAGAGAGCCATCAGATGCGGCAGAGAGCCAGCAGAGGCGTCAGAGAGCCATCAGATGCGGCAGAGAGCCAGCAGAGGCCCAGCAGAGGCGTCAGAGAGCCAGCAGAGCCAGCAGAGGCCCAGCAGAGGCGTCAGAGAGCCAGCAGAGGCGGCAGAGAGCCAGCAGAGGCGTCAGAGAGCCATCAGATGCGGCAGAGAGCCAGCAGAGGCGTCAGAGAGCCAGCAGTGGTGTCAGAGGGGCGGCAGAGGCGTCAGAGAGCCAGCAGTGGTGTCAGAGGGGCGGCAGAGAGCCAGCAGAGGCGTCAGAGAGCCAGCAGAGGCGGCAGAGAGCCAGCAGAGGCGGCAGAGAGCCAGCAGAGGCCCAGCAGAGGCGGCAGAGAGCCAGCAGAGGTGGCAGAGAGCCAGCAGAGGCGGCAGAGAGCCAGCAGAGGCGGCAGAGAGCCAGCAGAGGCGGCAGAGAGCCAGCAGAGGCGGCAGAGAGCCAGCAGAGGCGGCAGAGGCCCAGAAGAGGAGGCAAAGAGCCAGCAGAGGCGTCAGAGAGCCAGCAGAGGCGGCAGAGAGCCAGCAGAGGCGGCAGAGAGCCAGCAGAGGCCCAGCAGAGGCGTCAGAGAGCCAGCAGAGGCGGCAGAGAGCCAGCAGAGGCGTCAGAGAGCCAGCAGAGGCGTCAGAGAGCCAGCAGAGGCGGCAGAGCCAGCAGAGGCGTCAGAGAGCCAGCAGATGCGGCAGAGAGCCAGCAGAAGCGTCAGAGAGCCAGCAGAGGCGGCAGAGAGCCAGCAGAGGCGTCAGAGAGCCAGCAGAGGCGTCAGAGGGGCAGCAGAGATCCAGCAGAGGCGTCAGAGAGCCAGCAGAGGCGGCAGAGAGCCAGCAGAGGTGTCAGAGAGCCAGCAGAGGCCAAGCAGAGGCGTCAGAGAGCCAGCAGAGGCGGCAGAGAGCCAGCAGAGGCGTCAGAGAGCCAGCAGAGGCGGCAGAGAGCCAGCAGAGGCGTCAGAGAGCCAGCAGAGGCGGCAGAGAGCCAGCAGAGGCCCAGCAGAGGCGGCAGAGAGCCAGCAGAGGCGGCAGAGAGCCAGCAGAGGCGTCAGAGAGCCAGCAGAGGCGGCAGAGAGCCAGCAGAGGCGTCAGAGAGCCAGCAGAGGCGGCAGAGAGCCAGCAGAGGCGTCAGAGAGCCATCAGAGGCGGCAGAGAGCCAGCAGAGGCGTCAGAGAGCCAGCAGAGGTGTCAGAGGGGCGGCAGAGATCCAGCAGAGGCGTCAGAGAGCCAGCAGAGGCGGCAGAGAGCCAGCAGAGGCCCAGCAGAGGCGGCAGAGAGCCAGCAGAGGTGGCAGAGAGCCAGCAGAGGCGGCAGAGAGCCAGCAGAGGCGTCAGAGAGCCAGCAGAGGCGGCAGAGAGCCAGCAGAGGCGGCAGAGAGCCAGCAGAGGCGTCAGAGAGCCAGCAGAGGCGGCAGAGAGCCAGCAAAGGCGGCAGAGAGATAGCAGAGGCGTCAGAGAGCCAGCAGAGGCGGCAGAGAGCCAGCAGAGGCCCAGCAGAGGCGGCAGAGAGCCAGCAGAGGCGTCAGAGAGCCAGCAGAGGTGTCAGAGAGCCAGCAGAGGTGTCAGAGAGCCAGCAGAGGCCCAGCAGAGGCGTCAGAGAGCCAGCAGAGGCGGCAGAGAGCCAGCAGAGGCGTCAGAGAGCCAGCAGAGGCGGCAGAGAGCCAGCAGAGGCGTCAGAGAGCCAAGAGGCCCAGCAGAGGCGGCAGAGAGCCAGCAGAGGCCCAGCAGAGGCGGCAGAGAGCCAGCAGAGGCGTCAGAGAGCCAGCAGAGGCGTCAGAGAGCCAGCAGAGGTGTCAGAGAGCCAGCAGAGGCCCAGCAGAGGCGTCAGAGAGCCAGCAGAGGCGGCAGAGAGCCAGCAGAGGCGTCAGAGAGCCAGCAGAGGCGGCAGAGAGCCAGCAGAGGCGTCAGAGAGCCAGCAGAGGCGGCAGAGAGCCAGCAGAGGCGGCAGAGAGCAAGCAGAGGCGTCAGAGAGCCAGCAGAGGCGTCAGAGAGCCAGCAGAGGCGTCAGAGAGCCAGCAGAGGCGTCAGAGAGCCAGCAGAGGTGTCAGAGAGCCAGCAGAGGCGGCAGAGAGCCAGCAGAGGCCCAGCAGAGGCGGCAGAGAGGCAGCAGAGGCGGCAGAGAGCCAGCAGAGGCGTCAGAGAGCCAGCAGAGGTGTCAGAGAGCCAGCAAAGGCCAAGCAGAGGCGTCAGAGAGCCAGCAGAGGCGGCAGAGAGCCAGCAGAGGCGTCAGAGAGCCAGCAGAGGCGGCAGAGAGCCAGCAGAGGCGTCAGAGAGCCAGCAGAGGCCAAGCAGAGGCGTCAGAGAGCCAGCAGAGGCGGCAGAGAGCCAGCAGAGGCGTCAGAGAGCCAGCAGAGGCGGCAGAGAGCCAGCAGAGGCGTCAGAGAGCCAGCAGAGGCGTCAGAGAGCCAGCAGAGGCGGCAGAGAGCCAGCAGAGGTGTCAGAGAGCCAGCAGAGGCCAAGCAGAGGCGTCAGAGAGCCAGCAGAGGCGGCAGAGAGCCAGCAGAGGCGTCAGAGAGCCAGCAGAGGCGGCAGAGAGCCAGCAGAGGCGTCAGAGAGCCAGCAGAGGCCAAGCAGAGGCGTCAGAGAGCCAGCAGAGGCGGCAGAGAGCCAGCAGAGGCGTCAGAGAGCCAGCAGAGGCGGCAGAGAGCCAGCAGAGGCGTCAGAGAGCCAGCAGAGGCGTCAGAGAGCCAGCAGAAACAGAGAGCCAGCAGAGGCGGCAGAGAGCCAGCAGAGGCGGCAGAGAGCCAGCAGAGGTGTCAGAGAGCCAGCAGAGGCCAAGCAGAGGCGTCAGAGAGCCAGCAGAGGCGGCAGAGAGCCAGCAGAGGCGTCAGAGAGCCAGCAGAGGCGGCAGAGAGCCAGCAGAGGCGTCAGAGAGCCAGCAGAGGCGGCAGAGAGCCAGCAGAGGTGTCAGATAGCCAGCAGAGGCCAAGCAGAGGCGTCAGAGAGCCAGCAGAGGCGGCAGAGAGCCAGCAGAGGCGTCAGAGAGACAGCAGAGGCGGCAGAGAGCCAGCAGAGGCCCAGCAGAGGCGGCAAAGAGCCAGCAGAGGCGTCAGAGAGCCAGCAGAGGCGGCAGAGAGCCAGCAGAGGCAGAGGCGTCAGAGAGCCAGCAGAGGCCCAGCAGAGGCGGCAGAGAGCCAGCAGAGGCCCAGCAGAGGCGTCAGAGAGCCAGCAGAGGCGGCAGAGAGCCAGCAGAGGCGTCAGAGAGCCAGCAGAGGTGTCAGAGAGCCAGCAGAGGCCAAGCAGAGGCGTCAGAGAGCCAGCAGAGGCGGCAGAGAGCCAGCAGAGGCGGCCAGCAGAGGCGGCAGAGAGCCAGCAGAGGCCCAGCAGAGGCGGCAGAGAGCCAGCAGAGGCGGCAGAGAGCCAGCAGAGGCGTCAGAGAGCCAGCAGAGGCGGCAGAGAGCCAGCAGAGGCCAAGCAGAGGCGTCAGAGAGCCAGCAGAGGCGGCAGAGAGCCAGCAGAGGCGGCAGAGAGCCAGCAGAGGTGTCAGAGAGCCAGCAGAGGCGTCAGAGAGCCAGCAGAGGCGGCAGAGTGCCAACAGAGGCCCAGCAGAGGCGGCAGAGAGCCAACAGAGGCGTCAGAGAGCCAGCAGAGGCGTCAGAGAGCCAGCAAAGGCGTCAGAGAGCCAGCAGAGGCGGCAGAGAGCCTGCAGAGGCGGCAGAGGCGTCAGAGAGCCAGCAGAGGCCCAGCAGAGGCGGCAGAGAGCCAGCAGAGGCGGCAGAGAGCCAGCAGAGGTGTCAGAGAGCCAGCAGAGGCCAAGCAGAGGCGTCAGAGAGCCAGCAGAGGCGGCAGAGAGCCAGCAGAGGCGTCAGAGAGCCAGCAGAGGCGGCAGAGAGCCAGCAGAGGCGTCAGAGAGCCAGCAGAGGCGGCAGAGAGCCAGCAGAGGTGTCAGATAGCCAGCAGAGGCCAAGCAGAGGCGTCAGAGAGCCAGCAGAGGCGGCAGAGAGCCAGCAGAGGCGTCAGAGAGCCAGCAGAGGCGGCAGAGAGCCAGCAGAGGCCAGCAGAGGCGGCAGAGAGCCAGCAGAGGCGTCAGAGAGCCAGCAGAGGCGGCAGAGAGCCTGCAGAGGCGGCAGAGGCGTCAGAGAGCCAGCAGAGGCCCAGCAGAGGCGGCAGAGAGCCAGCAGAGGCCCACCAGAGGCGTCAGAGAGCCAGCAGAGGCGGCAGAGAGCCAGCAGAGGCGTCAGAGAGCCTGCAGAGGTGTCAGAGAGCCAGCAGAGGCCAAGCAGAGGCGTCAGAGAGCCAGCAGAGGCGGCAGAGAGCCAGCAGAGGCCCAGCAGAGGCGGCAGAGAGCCAGCAGAGGCCCAGCAGAGGCGGCAGAGAGCCAGCAGAGGCGGCAGAGAGCCAGCAGAGGCGTAAGAGAGCCAGCAGAGGCGGCAGAAAGCCAGCAGAGGCCAAGCAGAGGCGTCAGAGAGCCAGCAGAGGCGTCAGAGAGCCAGCAGAGGCGGCAGAGAGCCAGCAGAGGTGTCAGAGAGCCAGCAGAGGCGTCAGAGAGCCAGCAGAGGCGGCAGAGTGCCAACAGAGGCCCAGCAGAGGCGGCAGAGAGCCAACAGAGGCGTCAGAGAGCCAGCAGAGGTGTCAGAGAGCCAGCAAAGGCGTCAGAGAGCCAGCAGAGGCGGCAGAGAGCCTGCAGAGGCGGCAGAGGCGTCAGAGAGCCAGCAGAGGCCCAGCAGAGGCGGCAGAGAGCCAGCAGAGGCCCACCAGAGGCGGCAGAGAGCAAGCAGAGGCGGCAGAGAGCCAGCAGAGGCGTCAGAGAGCCAGCAGAGGTGTCAGAGAGCCAGCAAAGGCCAAGCAGAGGCGTCAGAGAGCCAGCAGAGGCGGCAGAGAGCCAGCAGAGGCGTCAGAGAGCCAGCAAAGGCGGCAGAGAGCCAGCAGAGGCGTCAGAGAGCCAGCAGAGGCGTCAGAGAGCCAGCAGAGGCGGCAGAGAGCCAGCAGAGGCGTCAGAGAGCCAGCAGAGGTGTCAGAGAGCCAGCAGAGGTGTCAGAGAGCCAGCAGAGGCCAAGCAGAGGCGTCAGAGAGCCAGCAGAGGCGGCAGAGAGCCAGCAGAGGCGTCAGAGAGCCAGCAGAGGCGGCAGAGAGCCAGCAGAGGCGTCAGAGAGTCAGCAGAGGCGGCAGAGAGCCAGCAGAGGTGTCAGATAGCCAGCAGAGGCCAAGCAGAGGCGTCAGAGAGCCAGCAGAGGCGGCAGAGAGCCAGCAGAGGCGTCAGAGAGACAGCAGAGGCGTCAGAGAGCCAGCAGAGGCGCCAGCAGAGGCGGCAGAGAGAGCCAGCAAAGGCGTTAGAGAGCCAGCAGAGGCGGCAGAGAGCCTGCAGAGGCGGCAGAGAGCGTCAGAGGCGTCAGAGAGCCAGCAGAGGCCCAGCAGAGGCGGCAGAGAGCCAGCAGAGGCCCACCAGAGGCGGCAGAGAGCAAGCAGAGGCGGCAGAGAGCCAGCAGAGGCGTCAGAGAGCCAGCAGAGGTGTCAGAGAGCCAGCAAAGGCCAAGCAGAGGCGTCAGAGAGCCAGCAGAGGCGGCAGAGAGCCAGCAGAGGCGTCAGAGAGCCAGCAGAGAGCCAGCAGAGGCGTCAGAGAGCCAGCAGAGGCGGCAGAGAGCCAGCAGAGGCGTCAGAGAGCCTGCAGAGGTGTCAGAGAGCCAGCAAAGGCCAAGCAGAGGCGTCAGAGAGCCAGCAGAGGCGGCAGAGAGCCAGCAGAGGCGTCAGAGAGCCAGCAGAGGCGTCAGAGAGCCAGCAGAGGCGTCAGAGGCCAAGCAGAGGCGTCAGAGAGCCAGCAGAGGCGGCAGAGATCCAGCAGAGGCGTCAGAGAGCCAGCAGAGGCGGCAGAGAGCCAGCAGAGGCGTCAGAGAGCCAGCAGAGGCGGCAGAGAGCCAGCAGAGGCCCAGCAGAGGCGGCAGAGAGCCAACAGAGGCGTCAGAGAGCCAGCAGAGGTGTCAGAGAGCCAGCAAAGGCGTCAGAGAGCCAGCAGAGGCCAAGCAGAGGCGTCAGAGAGCCAGCAGAGGCGGCAGAGAGCCAGCAGAGGCGTCAGAGAGCCAGCAGAGGCGTCAGAGAGCCAGCAGAGGCGTCAGAGAGCCAGCAGAGGCGTCAGAGAGCCAGCAGAGGCGGCAGAGAGCCAGCAGAGGCGTCAGAGAGCCAGCAGAGGCGTCAGAGAGCCAGCAGAGGCGTCAGAGAGCCATCAGAGGCGGCAGAGAGCCAGCAGAGGCGTCAGAGAGCCAGCAGAGGCGGCAGAGAGCCAGCAGAGGCCCAGCAGAGGCGTCAGAGAGCCAGCAGAGCCAGCAGAGGCCCAGCAGAGGCGTCAGAGAGCCAGCAGAGGCGGCAGAGAGCCAGCAGAGGCGTCAGAGAGCCATCAGATGCGGCAGAGAGCCAGCAGAGGCGTCAGAGAGCCAGCAGAGGTGTCAGAGGGACAGCAGAGGCGTCAGAGAGCCAGCAGAGGTGTCAGAGGGGCGGCAGAGAGCCAGCAGAGGCGTCAGAGAACCAGCAGAGGCGGCAGAGAGCCAGCAGAGGCGGCAGAGAGCCAGCAGAGGCCCAGCAGAGGCGGCAGAGAGCCAGCAGAGGCGGCAGAGAGCCAGCAGAGGCGGCAGAGAGCCAGCAGAGGCGGCAGAGAGCCAGCAGAGGCGGCAGAGAGCCAGCAGAGGCGGCAGAGAGCCAGCAGAGGCGGCAGAGGCCCAGCAGAGGAGGCAAAGAGCCAGCAGAGGCGTCAGAGAGCCAGCAGAGGCGGCAGAGAGCCAGCAGAGGCGGCAGAGAGCCAGCAGAGGCCCAGCAGAGGCGGCAAAGAGCCAGCAGAGGCGGCAGAGAGCCAGCAGAGGCGGCAGAGAGCCAGCAGAGGCGGCAGAGAGCCAGCAGAGCCAGCAGAGGCGTCAGAGAGCCAGCAGAGGCCCAGCAGAGGCGGCAGAGAGCAAGCAGAGGCGGCAGAGAGCCAGCAGAGGCGTCAGAGAGCCAGCAGAGGCGTCAGAGAGCCAGCAGAGGTGTCAGAGAGCCAGCAAAGGCCAAGCAGAGGCGTCAGAGAGCCAGCAGAGGCGGCAGAGAGCCAGCAGAGGCGTCAGAGAGCCAGCAGAGGCGGCAGAGAGCCAGCAGAGGCGTCAGAGAGCCAGCAGAGGCGGCAGAGAGCCAGCAGAGGCCCAGCAGAGGCGGCAGAGAGCCAGCAGAGGCGGCAGAGCGTCAGCAGAGGCGTCAGAGAGCGGCAGAGAGCCAGCAGAGGCGTCAGAGAGCCAGCAGAGGAGTCAGAGAGCCAGCAGAGGCGTTAGAGAGCCAGCAGAGGCCCAGCAGAGGCTGCAGAGAGCCAGCAGAGGCGTCAGAGAGCCAGCAGAGGTGTCAGAGAGCCAGCAGAGGCGTCAGAGAGCCAGCAGAGGCGTCAGAGAGCCAGCAGAGGGGTCAGAGAGCCAGCAGAGGCCCAGTAGAGGCGTCAGAGAGCCAGCAGAGGCGTCAGAGAGCCAGCAGAGGCGTCAGAGAGCCAGCAGAGGCCCAGCAGAGGCGGCAAAGAGCCAGCAGAGGTGGCAGAGAGCCAGCAGAGGTGGCAGAGAGCCAGCAGAGGCGGCAGAGAGCCAGCAGAGGCGTCAGAGAGCCAGCAGAGGCCAAGCAGAGGCGTCAGAGAGCCAGCAGAGGCGGCAGAGAGCCAGCAGAGGCGTCAGAGAGCCAGCAGAGGCGGCAGAGAGCCAGCAGAGGCGTCAGAGAGCCAGCAGAGGCGTCAGAGAGCCAGCAGAGGCGTCAGAGAGCCAGCAGAGGCGTCAGAGAGCCAGCAGAGGCGTCAGAGAGCCAGCAGAGGCGGCAGAGAGCCAGCAGAGGCGTCAGAGAGCCAGCAGAGGGGTCAGAGAGCCAGCAGAGGCGGCAGAGAGCCAGCAGAGGTGTCAGAGAGCCAGCAGAGGCCAAGCAGAGGCGTCAGAGAGCCAGCAGAGGCGTCAGAGAGCCAGCAGAGGCGTCAGAGAGCCAGCAGAGGCGGCAGAGAGCCAGCAGAGGCGTCAGAGAGCCAGCAGAGGCGGCAGAGAGCCAGCAGAGGCCCAGCAGAGGCGTCAGAGAGCCAGCAGAGGCAGCAGAGACCAGCAGAGGCGTCAGAGAGCCAGCAGAGGCGGCAGAGAGCCAGCAGAGGCGTCAGAGAGCCAGCAGAGGCGGCAGAGAACCAGCAGAGGCGTCAGAGAGCCAGCAGAGGTGTCAGAGGGCCAGCAGAGGCGTCAGAGAGCCAGCAGTGGCGTCAGAGGGGCGGCAGAGAGCCAGCAGAGGCGTCAGAGAGCCAGCAGAGGCGGCAGAGAGCCAGCAGAGGCGGCAGAGAGCCAGCAGAGGCCCAGCAGAGGCGGCAGAGAGCCAGCAGAGGGTGGCAGAGAGCCAGCAGAGGCGGCAGAGAGCCAGCAGAGGCGTCAGAGAGAGCCAGCAGAGGGCAAGAGAGAGCCAGCAGAGGCGGCAGAGAGCCAGCAGAGGCGGCAGAGAGCCAGCAGAGGCGGCAGAGAGCCAGCAGAGGCGTCAGAGAGCCAAGCAGAGGCGGCAGAGAGCCAGCAGAGGCGGCAGAGAGCCAGCAGAGGCCCAGCAGAGGCGGCAGAGAGCCAGCAGAGGCGGCAGAGAGCCAGCAGAGGCGGCAGAGAGCCAGCAGAGGCGGCAGAGAGCCAGCAGAGGGCCAGCAGAGGCGTCAGAGAGCCAGCAGAGGCCCAGCAGAGGCGGCAGAGAGCCAGCAGAGGCGGCAGAGAGCCAGCAGAGGCGTCAGAGAGCCAGCAGAGGCGTCAGAGAGCCAGCAGAGGTGTCAGAGAGCCAGCAAAGGCCAAGCAGAGGCGTCAGAGAGCCAGCAGAGGCGGCAGAGAGCCAGCAGAGGCGTCAGAGAGCCAGCAGAGGCGGCAGAGAGCCAGCAGAGGCGTCAGAGAGCCAGCAGAGGCGGCAGAGAGCCAGCAGAGGCCCAGCAGAGGCGGCAGAGAGCCAGCAGAGGCGGCAGAGAGCCAGCAGAGGCGTCAGAGAGCCAGCAGAGGCGTCAGAGAGCCAGCAGAGGCGTCAGAGAGCCAGCAGAGGCGGCAGAGAGCCAGCAGAGGCGTCAGAGAGCCAGCAGAGGCGGCAGAGAGCCAGCAGAGGCGTCAGAGAGCCAGCAGAGGCGTCAGAGGGGCGGCAGAGATCCAGCAGAGGCGTCAGAGAGCCAGCAGAGGTGTCAGAGAGCCAGCAGAGGTGTCAGAGAGCCAGCAGAGGCCCAGCAGAGGCGTCAGAGAGCCAGCAGAGGCGGCAGAGAGCCAGCAGAGGCGTCAGAGAGCCAGCAGAGGCGGCAGAGAGCCAGCAGAGGCGTCAGAGAGCCAGCAGAGGCGGCAGAGAGCCAGCAGAGGCCCAGCAGAGGCGGCAGAGAGCCAGCAGAGGCGTCAGAGAGCCAGCAGAGGTGTCAGAGAGCCAGCAGAGGCGTCAGAGAGCCAGCAGAGGCCCAGCAGAGGCGTCAGAGAGCCAGCAGAGGCGGCAGAGAGCCAGCAGAGGCGTCATAGAGCCAGCAGAGGCGGCAGAGAGCCAGCTGAGGCGTCAGAGAGCCAGCAGAGGCCCAGCAGAGGCGGCAGAGAGCAAGCAGAGGCGGCAGAGAGCAAGCAGAGGCGTCAGAGAGCCAGCAGAGGCGTCAGAGAGCCAGCAGAGGCGTCAGAGAGCCAGCAGAGGCGTCAGAGAGCCAGCAGAGGTGTCAGAGAGCCAGCAGAGGCGTCAGAGAGCCAGCAGAGGCCCAGCAGAGGCGGCAGAGAGCAAGCAGAGGCGGCAGAGAGCCAGCAGAGGCGTCAGAGAGCCAGCAGAGGTGTCAGAGAGCCAGCAAAGGCCAAGCAGAGGCGTCAGAGAGCCAGCAGAGGCGGCAGAGCGCCAGCAGAGGCGTCAGAGAGCCAGCAGAGGCGGCAGAGAGCCAGCAGAGGCGTCAGAGAGCCAGCAGAGGCCAAGCAGAGGCGTCAGAGAGCCAGCAGAGGCGGCAGAGAGCCAGCAGAGGCGTCAGAGAGCCAGCAGAGGCGGCAGAGAGCCAGCAGAGGCGTCAAAGAGCCAGCAGAGGCGTCAGAGAGCCAGCAGAGGCGGCAGAGAGCCAGCAGAGGTGTCAGAGAGCCAGCAAAGGCCAAGCAGAGGCGTCAGAGAGCCAGCAGAGGCGGCAGAGCGCCAGCAGAGGCGTCAGAGAGCCAGCAGAGGCGGCAGAGAGCCAGCAGAGGCGTCAGAGAGCCAGCAGAGGCCAAGCAGAGGCGTCAGAGAGCCAGCAGAGGCGGCAGAGAGCCAGCAGAGGCGTCAGAGGGCCAGCAGAGGCGGCAGAGAGCCTGCAGAGGCGTCAGAGAGCCAGCAGAGGCGTCAGAGAGCCAGCAGAAATCAGAGAGCCAGCAGAGGCGGCAGAGAGCCAGCAGAGGCGGCAGAGAGCCAGCAGAGGTGTCAGAGAGCCAGCAGAGGCCAAGCAGAGGCGTCAGAGAGCCAGCAGAGGCGGCAGAGAGCCAGCAGAGGCGTCAGAGAGCCAGCAGAGGCGGCAGAGAGCCAGCAGAGGCGTCAGAGAGCCAGCAGAGGCGGCAGAGAGCCTGCAGAGGTGTCAGAGAGCCAGCAGAGGCCAAGCAGAGGCGTCAGAGAGCCAGCAGAGGCGGCAGAGAGCCAGCAGAGGCGTCAGAGAGCCAGCAGAGGCGTCAGAGAGCCAGCAGAGGTCCAGCAGAGGCGGCAAAGAGCCAGCAAAGGCGTCAGAGAGCCAGCAGAGGCGGCAGAGAGCCTGCAGAGGCGGCAGAGGCGTCAGAGAGCCAGCAGAGGCCCAGCAGAGGCGGCAGAGAGCCAGCAGAGGCCCACCAGAGGCGTCAGAGAGCCAGCAGAGGCGGCAGAGAGCCAGCAGAGGCGTCAGAGAGCCAGCAGAGGTGTCAGAGAGCCAGCAGAGGCCAAGCAGAGGCGTCAGAGAGCCAGCAGAGGCGGCAGAGAGCCAGCAGAGGCGGCAGAGAGCCAGCAGAGGCCCAGCAGAGGCGGCAGAGAGCCAGCAGAGGCGGCAGAGAGCCAGCAGAGGCGTAAGAGAGCCAGCAGAGGCGGCAGAAAGCCAGCAGAGGCCAAGCAGAGGCGTCAGAGAGCCAGCAGAGGCGGCAGAGAGCCAGCAGAGGCGGCAGAGAGCCAGCAGAGGTGTCAGAGATCCAGCAGAGGCGTCAGAGAGCCAGCAGAGGCGGCAGAGAGCCAGCAGAGGCCCAGCAGAGGCGGCAGAGAGCCAGCAGAGGCGTCAGAGAGCCAGCAGAGGTGTCAGAGAGCCAGCAGAGGCGTCAGAGAGCCAGCAGAGGCGGCAGAGAGCCTGCAGAGGCGGCAGAGGCGTCAGAGAGCCAGCAGAGGCCCAGCAGAGGCGGCAGAGAGCCAGCAGAGGCGGCAGAGAGCCAGCAGAGGTGTCAGAGAGCCAGCAGAGGCCAAGCAGAGGCGTCAGAGAGCCAGCAGAGGCGGCAGAGAGCCAGCAGAGGCGTCAGAGAGCCAGCAGAGGCGGCAGAGAGCCAGCAGAGGCGTCAGAGAGTCAGCAGAGGCGGCAGAGAGCCTGCAGAGGTGTCAGATAGCCAGCAGAGGCCAAGCAGAGGCGTCAGAGAGCCAGCAGAGGCGGCAGAGAGCCAGCAGAGGCGTCAGAGAGACAGCAGAGGCGGCATAGAGCCAGCAGAGGTCCAGCAGAGGCGGCAAAGAGCCAGCAAAGGCGTCAGAGAGCCAGCAGAGGCGGCAGAGAGCCTGCAGAGGCGGCAGAGGCGTCAGAGAGCCAGCAGAGGCCCAGCAGAGGCGTCAGAGAGCCAGCAGAGGCCCACCAGAGGCGTCAGAGAGCCAGCAGAGGCGGCAGAGAGCCAGCAGAGGCGTCAGAGAGCCTGCAGAGGTGTCAGAGAGCCAGCAGAGTCCAAGCAGAGGCGTCAGAGAGCCAGCAGAGGCGGCAGAGAGCCAGCAGAGGCCCAGCAGAGGCGGCAGAGAGCCAGCAGAGGCCCAGCAGAGGCGGCAGAGAGCAAGCAGAGGCGGCAGAGAGCCAGCAGAGGCGTCAGAGAGCCAGCAGAGGCGGCAGAAAGCCAGCAGAGGCCAAGCAGAGGCGTCAGAGAGCCAGCAGAGGCGGCAGAGAGCCAGCAGAGGCGGCAGAGAGCCAGCAGAGGTGTCAGAGATCCAGCAGAGGCGTCAGAGATCCAGCAGAGGCGGCAGAGTGCCAACAGAGGCCCAGCAGAGGCGGCAGAGAGCCAACAGAGGCGTCAGAGAGCCAGCAGAGGTGTCAGAGAGCCAGCAAAGGCGTCAGAGAGCCAGCATAGGCGGCAGAGAGCCTGCAGAGGCGGCAGAGGCGTCAGAGAGCCAGCAGAGGCCCAGCAGAGGCGGCAGAGAGCCAGCAGAGGCCCACCAGAGGCGGCAGAGAGCAAGCAGAGGCGGCAGAGAGCCAGCAGAGGCGTCAGAGAGCCAGCAGAGGTGTCAGAGAGCCAGCAAAGGCCAAGCAGAGGCATCAGAGAGCCGGCAGATGCGGCAGAGAGCCAGCAGAGGCGTCAGAGAGCCAGCAAAGGCGGCAGAGAGCCAGCAGAGGCGTCAGAGAGCCAGCAGAGGCGTCAGAGAGCCAGCAGAGGCGGCAGAGAGCCAGCAGAGGAGTAAGAGAGCCAGCAGAGGCGGCAGAAAGCCAGCAGAGGCCAAGCAGAGGCGTCAGAGAGCCAGCAGAGGCGGCAGAGAGCCAGCAGAGGCGGCAGAGAGCCAGCAGAGGTGTCAGAGAGCCAGCAGAGGCCAAGCAGAGGCGTCAGAGAGCCAGCAGAGGCGGCAGAGAGCCAGC
Organism: Drosophila dunni; assembly: GCA_018152125.1. Lineage (NCBI taxonomy): Eukaryota > Metazoa > Arthropoda > Insecta > Diptera > Drosophilidae > Drosophila > Drosophila dunni. The sequence goes on along the minus strand of JAECXC010001043.1, from coordinate 7,407 downwards.
AGAGGCGTCAGAGAGCCAGCAGAGGCGGCAGAGAGCCAGCAGAGGCGTCAGAGAGTCAGCAGAGGCGGCAGAGAGCCAGCAGAGGTGTCAGATAGCCAGCAGAGGCCAAGCAGAGGCGTCAGAGAGCCAGCAGAGGCGGCAGAGAGCCAGCAGAGGCGTCAGAGAGACAGCAGAGGCGGCATAGAGCCAGCAGAGGCCCAGCAGAGGCGGCAGAGAGCCAGCAAAGGCGTTAGAGAGCCAGCAGAGGCGGCAGAGAGCCTGCAGAGGCGGCAGAGGCGTCAGAGGCGTCAGAGAGCCAGCAGAGGCCCAGCAGAGGCGGCAGAGAGCCAGCAGAGGCCCACCAGAGGCGGCAGAGAGCAATCAGAGGCGGCAGAGAGCCAGCAGAGGCGTCAGAGAGCCAGCAGAGGTGTCAGAGAGCCAGCAAAGGCCAAGCAGAGGCGTCAGAGAGCCAGCAGAGGCGGCAGAGAGCCAGCAGAGGCGTCAGAGAGCCAGCAGAGAGCCAGCAGAGGCGTCAGAGAGCCAGCAGAGGCGGCAGAGAGCCAGCAGAGGCGTCAGAGAGCCTGCAGAGGTGTCAGAGAGCCAGCAGAGGCCAAGCAGAGGCGTCAGAGAGCCAGCAGAGGCGGCAGAGAGCCAGCAGAGGCGTCAGAGAGCCAGCAGAGGCGTCAGAGAGCCAGCAGAGGCGTCAGAGGCCAAGCAGAGGCGTCAGAGAGCCAGCAGAGGCGGCAGAGATCCAGCAGAGGCGTCAGAGAGCCAGCAGAGGCGGCAGAGAGCCAGCAGAGGCGTCAGAGAGCCAGCAGAGGCGGCAGAGTGCCAGCAGAGGCCCAGCAGAGGCGGCAGAGAGCCAACAGAGGCGTCAGAGAGCCAGCAGAGGTGTCAGAGAGCCAGCAAAGGCGTCAGAGAGCCAGCAGAGGCGTCAGAGAGCCAGCAGAGGCGGCAGAGAGCCTGCAGAGGCGGCAGAGGCGTCGGAGAGCCAGCAGAGGCCCAGCAGAGGCGGCAGAGAACCAGCAGAGGCCCACCAGAGGCGGCAGAGAGCAAGCAGAGGCGGCAGAGAGCCAGCAGAGGCGTCAGAGAGCCAGCAGAGGTGTCAGAGAGCCAGCAAAGGCCAAGCAGAGGCGTCAGAGAGCCGGCAGATGCGGCAGAGAGCCAGCAGAGGCGTCAGAGAGCCAGCAGAGGCGGCAGAGAGCCAGCAGAGGCGTCAGAGAGCCAGCAGAGGCGGCAGAGAGCCAGCAGAGGCGTAGAAGCCTGCAGAGGTGTCAGAGAGCCAGAGGCCAAAGCAGAGGCGTCAGAGAGCCAGCAGAGGCGGCAGAGAGCCAGCAGAGGCGTCAGAGAGCAGAGCCAGCAGAGGCGTCAGAGGACAAGCAGAGGCGTCAGAGAGCCAGCAGAGGCGGCAGAGAGACAGACGGACATGGCTATATCGACTCGGCTGTTGATGCTGATCAAGAATATATATACTTTATGTGGTCGGAAAAGCCTCCTTCAATGCGTTACAAACTTCGTGACAAAAACAATATACCCTCTGCAAGGGTATAATTATAAATTGTCGAAATCATAATTATTTTGAAGTAGAGTCAATATAAATGGTATTTCAATTAAAAATCGGTTGAGTTTACACTGAGAAAATCAAGATTAATGCTCTAAATATGGTGATTCCAAAATAAGGTCCAAAATCGTCTAGGACGACTAGAAACGCCTAAAAATGAAAAAATAAAAAAAGTTGAAAAAAAAATTATAAATTGTCGAAATCATAATTATATTGAAGTAGAGTCAATATAAATGGTATTTCAATTAAAAATCGGTTGAGTTTTTACAGAGAAAATCAAGATTAATGCTCTAAATGTGGTGATTCCAAAATAAGGTCCAAAATCGTCTAGGACGACTAAAAACGCCAAAAAAATGAAAAAATAAAAAAGTTGAAAAAAAATTTTAAATTGTCGAAATCATAATTATTTTGAAGTAGAGTCAATATAAATGGTATTTCAATTAAAAATCGGTTGAGTTTTTACAGAGAAAATCAAGATTAATGCTCTTAAATGTGGTGATTCCAAAATAAGGTCCAAAATCGTCTAGGACGACTAGAAACGCCAAAAAATGAAAAAATAAAAAAAGTTGAAAAAAAATTTTAAATTGTCGAAATCATAATTATTTTGAAGTAGAGTCAATATAAATGGTATTTCAATTAAAAATCGGTTGAGTTTTTACAGAGAAAATCAAGATTAATGCTCTAAATGTGGTGATTCCAAAATAAGGTCCAAAATCGTCTAGGACGACTAAAAACGCCAAAAAAATGAAAAAAATAAAAAAGTTGAAAAAAAATTTTAAATTGTCGAAATCATAATTATTTTGAAGTAGTGTCAATATAAATTGTATTTCAATTAAAAATCGGTTGAGTTTTCACAGAGAAAATCAAGATTAATGCTCTAAATGTGGTGATTCCAAAATAAGGTCCAAAATCGTCTAGGACGACTAGAAACGCCAAAAAATGAAAAAAATAAAAAAAATTGAAAAAAAATTTTAAATTGTCGAAACCATAATTATTTTGAAGTAGAGTCAATATAAATGGTATTTCAATTAAAAATCGGTTGAGTTTTCACAGAGAAAATCAAGATTAATGCTCTAAATGTGGTAATTCCAAAATAAGGTCCAAAATCGTCTAGGACGACCAGAAACGCCAAAAAATGAAAAAAATAAAAAAAGTTGAAAAAAATTTATAAATTGTCGAAATCATAATTATTTTGAAGTAGAGTCAATATAAATGGTATTTCAATTAAAAATCGGTTGAGTTTTCACAGAGAAAATCAAGATTAATGCTCTAAATGTTGTGATTCCAAAATAAGGTCCAAAATCGTCAAGGACGACTAGAAACGCCAAAAAATGAAAAAATAAAAAAAGTTGAAAAAAAATTTTAAATTGTCGAAATCATAATTATTTTGTAGTAGAGTCAATATAAATGGTATTTCAATTAAAAATCGGTTGAGTTTTCACAGAGAAAATCAAGATTAATGCTCTAAATGTGGTGATTCCAAAATAAGGTCCAAAATCGTCTAGGACGACTAGAAACACCAAAAAATGAAAAAATAAAAAAAGTTGAAAAAAAATTTTAAATTGTCGAAATCATAATTATTTTGAAGTAGAGTCAATATAAATGGTATTTCAATTAAAAATCGGTTGAGTTTTCACAGAGAAAATCAAGATTAATGCTCTTAATGTTGTGATTCCAAAATAAGGTCCAAAATCGTCTAGGACGACTAGAAACGCCAAAAAATGAAAAAATAAAAAAAGTTGAAAAAAAATTTTAAATTGTCGAAATCATAATTATTTTGAAGTAGAGTCAATATAAATGGTATTTCAATTAAAAATCGGTTGAGTTTTCACAGAGAAAATCAAGATTAATGCTCTAAATGTGGTGATTCCAAAATAAGGTCCAAAATCGTCTAGGACGACTAAAAACGCCAAAAAATGAAAAAATAAAAAAAGTTGAAAAAAAATTTAAATTGTCGAAATCATAATTATTTTGAAGTAGAGTCAATATAAATTGTATTTCAATTAAAAATCGGTTGAGTTTTCACAGAGAAAATCAAGATTAATGCTCTAAATGTGGTGATTCCAAAATAAGGTCCAAAATCGTCTAGGACGACTAGAAACGCCTAAAAAATGAAAAAATAAAAAAGTTGAAAAAAAATTTTAAATTGTCGAAATCATAATTATTTTGAAGTAGAGTCAATATAAATGGTATTTCAATTAAAAATCGGTTGAGTTTTCACAGAGAAAATCAAGATTATTGCACTTAAATGTGGTGATTCCAAAATAAGGTCCAAAATCGTCTAGGACGACCAGAAACGCCAAAAAATGAAAAAAATAAAAAAAGTTGAAAAAAATTTTAAATTGTCGAAATCATAATTATTTTGAAGTAGAGTCAATATAAATTGTATTTCAATTAAAAATCGGTTGAGTTTTCACAGAGAAAATCAAGATTAATGCTCTAAATGTTGTGATTCCAAAATAAGGTCCAAAATCGTCTAGGACGACTAGAAACGCCAAAAAATGAAAAAATAAAAAAGTTGAAAAAAAATTTTAAATTGTCGAAATCATAATTATTTTGAAGTAGAGTCAATATAAATGGTATTTCAATTAAAAATCAGTTGAGTTTTTACAGAGAAAATCAAGATTAATGCTCTAAATGTAGTGATTCCAAAATAAGGTCCAAAATCGTCTAGGACGACTAGAAACGCCAAAAAATGAAAAAATAAAAAATGTTGAAAAAAAATTTAAATTGTCGAAATCATAATTATTTTGAAGTAGAGTCAATATAAATGGTATTTCAATTAAAAATCGGTTGAGTTTTTACAGAGAAAATCAAGATTAATGCTCTAAATGTGGTGATTCCAAAATAAGGTCCAAAATCGTCTAGGACGACTAGAAACGCCTAAAAAATGAAAAAATAAAAAAAGTTGAAAAAAATTATAAATTGTCGAAATCATAATTATTTTGAAGTAGAGTCAATATAAATGGTATTTCAATTAAAAATCGGTTAAGTTTTCACAGAGAAAATCTAGATTAATGCTCTTAATGTGGTGATTCCAAAATAAGGTCCAAAATCGTCTAGGACGACTAGAAACGCCAAAAAATGAAAAAAATAAAAAAAGTTGAAAAAAAATTTTAAATTGTCGAAATCATAATTATTTTGAAGTAGAGTCAATATAAATGGTATTTCAATTAAAAATCGGTTGAGTTTTCACTGAGAAAATCAAGATTAATGCTCTAAATATGGTGATTCCAAAATAAGGTCCAAAATCGTCTAGGACGACTAGAAACGCCAAAAAATGAAAAAATAAAAAAGTTGAAAAAAAATTTATAAATTGTCGAAATCATAATTATTTTGAAGTAGAGTCAATATAAATGGTATTTCAATTAAAAATCGGTTGAGTTTTCACAGAGAAAATCTAGATTAATGCTCTTAATGTGGTGATTCCAAAATAAGGTCCAAAATCGTCTAGGACGACTAGAAACGCCTAAAAAATGAAAAAATAAAAAAAGTTGAAAAAAAATTTTAAATTGTCGAAATCATAATTATTTTGAAGTAGAGTCAATATAAATGGTATTTCAATTAAAAATCGGTTGAGTTTTCACTGAGAAAATCAAGATTAATGCTCTAAATGTGGTGATTCCAAAATAAGGTCCAAAATCGTCTAGGACGACTAGAAACGCCTAAAAATGAAAAAATAAAAAAAGTTGAAAAAAAATTTTAAATTGTCGAAATCATAATTATTTTGAAGTAGAGTCAATATAAATGGTATTTCAATTAAAAATCGGTTGAGTTTTTACAGAGAAAATCAAGATTAATGCTCTTAATGTGGTGATTCCAAAATAAGGTCCAAAATCGTCTAGGACGACTAAAAACGCCAAAAAATGAAAAAAATAAAAAAAGTTGAAAAAAAATTTTAAATTGTCGAAATCATAATTATTTTGAAGTAGAGTCAATATAAATTGTATTTCAATTAAAAATCGGTTGAGTTTACACAGAGAAAATCAAGATTAATGCTCAAAATGTGGTGATTCCAAAATAAGGTCCAAAATCGTCTAGGACGACTAGAAACGCCAAAAAATGAAAAAAATAAAAAAGTTGAAAAAAAATTTTAAATTGTCGAAATCATAATTATTTTGAAGTAGAGTCAATATAAATGGTATTTCAATTAAAAATCGGTTGAGTTTTCACAGAGAAAATCAAGATTAATGCTCTAAATGTGGTGATTCCAAAATAAGGTCCAAAATCGTCTAGGACGACCAGAAACGCCAAAAAATGAAAAAAATAAAAAAAGTTGAAAAAAAATTTTAAATTGTCGAAATCATAATTATTTTGAAGTGGAGTCAATATAAATGGTATTTCAATTAAAAATCGGTTGAGTTTTCACAGAGAAAATCAAGATTAATGCTCTAAATGTGGTGATTCCAAAATAAGGTCCAAAATCGTCTAGGACGACTAGAAACGCCTAAAAATGAAAAAAATAAAAAAAGTTGAAAAAAAATTTTAAATTGTCGAAATCATAATTATTTTGAAGTAGAGTCAATATAAATGGTATTTCAATTAAAAATCGGTTGAGTTTTCACAGAGAAAATCAAGATTAATGCTCTAAATGTGGTGATTCCAAAATAAGGTCCAAAATCGTCTAGGACGACTAGAAACGCCTAAAAAATGAAAAAATAAAAAAGTTGAAAAAAAAAATTTTTAAATTGTCGAAATCATAATTATTTTGAAGTAGAGTCAATATAAATTGTATTTCAATTAAAAATCGGTTGAGTTTTAAAAAGATAGAGGTAATATAAATTGTATTTCAATTAAAAACAGTTGAGAAAACTGACAGAGAAAATCTAGATTAATGCTCTTAATGTGGTGATTCCAAAATAAGGTCCAAAATCGTCTAGGACGACTAGAAACGCCAAAAAATGAAAAAATAAAAAAAGTTGAAAAAAAATTTAAATTGTCGAAATCATAATTATTTTGAAGTAGAGTCAATATAAATGGTATTTCAATTAAAAATCGGTTGAGTTTTCACAGAGAAAATCAAGATTAATGCTCTAAATGTGGTGATTCCAAAATAAGGTCAAAATCGTCTAGGACGACTAGAAACGCCAAAAAATGAAAAAAATAAAAAAAAGTTGAAAAAAAATTTTTAAATTGTCGAAAATCATAATTATTTTGAAGTAGAGTCAATATAAATTGTATTTCAATTAAAAATCGGTTGAGTTTTCACAGAGAAAATCAAGATTAATGCTCTAAATGTGGTGATTCCAAAATAAGGTCAAAATCGTCTAGGACGACTAGAAACGCCAAAAAATGAAAAAATAAAAAAAGTTGAAAAAAAATTTAAATTGTCGAAATCATAATTATTTTGAAGTAGAGTCAATATAAATGGTATTTCAATTAAAAATCAGTTGAGTTTTCACAGAGAAAATCCAAGATTAATGCTCTAAATGTGGTGATTCCAAAATAAGGTCCAAAATCGTCTAGGACGACTAGAAACGCCAAAAAATGAAAAAATAAAAAAAGTTGAAAAAAATTTTAAATTGTCGAAATCATAATTATTTTGAAGTAGAGTCAATATAAATGGTATTTCAATTAAAAACAGTTGATTTTCACAAATATCAATGCTCTAAAAATAGGTCAAAACGCTAAGACGACTAAAACACCAAAAAAAAAAAACATTTCAATTAAAAATCGGTTGAGTTTACACAGAGAAAATCTAGATTAATGCTCTTATGTGGTGATTCAAAATAAGGTCAAAATCGTCAAGAGACGACTAGAAACGTAAAAAATGAAAAAAAAAAAAAAAGTTGAAAAAAAATTTAAATTGTCAGAAATCATAATTATTTTTGAAGTATAGTCAATATAAAATTGTATTTCAATTAAAA